>JAFBJT010106090.1:45361-56810 GCA_016785325.1 Chascanopsetta lugubris | reverse complement strand
GGTCTCGATAGGGATCTTCAGCAGCGTGTGTGTGTGTGTGTGTGTGTGTGTGTGTGTGGCAGGTCAGGACTCGTCAGTGATTCTCAGAAGGATTACTCTTAAAGGTGAAACAGTCTCAGGTCGCGGCTCCTGATCCGGGGCTCAGCTGCTGGGTCGCGACCCAATAGTGGCACAAAGAAAAGAAACGGTGTGCTTTTATTTTGAAGAGGATTCTTTGCGCGCCGCCGACCTCCGGCGGGAACCAGTGGAGAACCACTGCCGTAAATCACGCGTTACGTCACGTTCCCCCGTTCTTCCTCGTCGCCATGGCGACGGCGCCAGCCGTTGGATTTATTTGCGAAAGCTCCTCAAACGTCGTTACGAGTTACGACCTCGACCCACCGGCGCTCGCTCACATCGTTTTCCACTCAGCGTCACTTTCACCCGCTTTCTGTCTTTTCATAAATTCTGCCTCTCGCCTGCCCCGCCCCTTTCTGCCGCCGGCGCCGTTCAATCAGGCTAATGTTTGTCATTTATTCGTCATTTGTGAATCCGGGCGCAGGAAGTGAACAGGCTCGACGTGTCTGCGCCCGGAGAGCGACGTCCATGGAGATGAACGGGGTCATGTGATCAACACAGGTTCCTGTTCTATTAAAGGTGCAGTCTGTGAGACTTTGTTCATTTGGTCACAAAACGGTTACATACTGGCATTTGAATGAATCACCCAAATGTTAGATTGACCCTTTAATGAGCCCTTTAATGTGTATTTACATGAGGAGCGGCTCCTCTCTACGGGGGCGGCCATGTTGTTACAGCAGTAAAAGTGGACGAACTAAACATCTGTAGAGTTTGAATAGGAACTGAAGTGGAGCTCAGGTTCTGCTCGTGTTCAGAGGAGTGAGCTGATGATACAACACTTGACCTCCAGAGGTCACCACATCTCACACACTGCACCTTTAACAGATACATGATCAGAACCCACGAATCAGCAGGAAGTGGAAAACGGCCTCAAATATCAAACTCTTCGAGTGTGAACAGCACATTTCTCAGTCCTTTTCTAATCTCTCCTCAGTGATGGAGGGGGAGGGGGGGGGAGGGGGGGGGGGTTTAACATACGCGGGGCAGTAATTGTCCCGGGGCTCGTGGGTAAATAAAAGTCGTCCATTTGGCCTGAGTGAGCGGCGGCGCGGCGGCGGCGGCGGCGCTCACACTTTGGCGAGCGCGCGGCTCTGGCAGCGTTTCTGATGGAATTAGCTGAAATTAGACGTTTGGCTGATGCTGCTTCATCAGGGGACAACGACCCACCAGGGTCTGTGTGTGTGTGTGTGTGTGTGTGTGTGTGTGTGTGTGTGCCCACACACACACATACGGATGTATACTTGGAGATTAAACACACCCACGTCAGTGCTTTGTTTATGGATGGATGGATGGATGGATGAATAGATAGATGGATGGATGAATGGATTCATGAGAGGGTGGATGGATGGAGAAATGGATGAATGATGGATGGATGAAGTGTCTCCTGCTCAGAGCAGAACCACGAAAAACCATCAATCAAAAAGAAAATAATAATATATCAATATTAGACATGAATAAAAAATACTGTTTCGGCCACAAGGGCGGCGCTGTTTGACGTTTTCCTCTCCAACAACAAACCCTACGACAATCCAACCACACATTACACTACTGCTTGGGCAAAACAAAGCAAAGCAAAAGAAAAGAAAAGAAAAGAAAAGAAAAGATAACAAAACAAAACAAAAGAAAAGAAAAGAAAAGAAAACAAAGCAAAACAAAAGAAAACAAAGCAAAAGAAAAGAAAACAAAGGACAAACGAAGTGCTGTGTGTCTTGCAGACTCCTTCTCGGTGGGCGGAGCTCCTGTGGGGTTGTGGAGGAGGATGGAGCGAGGGGGGGAGAGTCCCCTCAGGAGCCAGGACAGTCCTGAGCGCAGGGCAGGGAGCCCCGACCTCAGCGCCCTCCCCCCGCCGGGCAAGAAGGGCCGGCTGGAGCTCAACGGGAGCCCCACCGGGCCCCGCCCACGCCACAACGGCGCCCCCCTGAGGCCCCTCGGAGGTAAGAATACAAATAGAGACGCAAACGTACGTTTCACTGAGCGCAAATGTGAAAAATAAAAACAGACTTGGGTTTGGCGAAGCTACGCTACGTTCAGAGCCGCTACGCGCCACCGCTAACAATGTTAGCATCCGTCTTTGTTTACGTAACGTGTTTGTGTCGTTGTGTGACGACATCACATAAATACTTGTACTTGGAGAGTTTTAAGTCAATTCCAGTCTCTGATGTCAAATATTATCTCTTTCATAAAAAATGTAAAAAAACGGTTCGGTCATGTTTTTATTTAAAAACAGCAGGGGGGGGGGGGGGGACAGGGGGCAGCAGGGGGGTACAGGGGGGCAGGGGGGCGGGGACACAGGGTGCTTGTATTTTTGGGGGGTGGTGAACGTGAGTTATGTTGGTGAATAAAACAAATTCAATTAATTAATTAAAGTTTAAGTTTAGAACCAGACGCTGAGCCGCGAGCGGCGCTCTGAGCTGTGTGTGTGTGTGTGTGTGTGTGTGTGTGTGTGTGTGTGTGTGTGTGTTGTGGCAGCAGCAGCTTCCACACGTTTAATCTATAAGTCTGGAGGGAACTGTAACAGGCGCTTACTAAATAAAGGAGATTGCTCCATATAAATAAGATTTATTCAAGTCACTCCGGCTTATCGATCCTGCATTCATTGTGAAAGTTGATCCTTGTTTATGTGCATGTGTGAATACACCCCGTGTGTGTGTGTGTGTGTGTGTGTGTGTGTGTGTGTGTGTGTGCGCGCTGCCATATGTTTGCAGAAACTACAGGTTTTTACATGTTTACTTGTAATGATAATTATATTTAGGATCAAAACTACAATTTCAGAGAGTATGATATAAATCATCGTGTTTACATGTGGACGTGAAATGAAATGATAAATAATAATGTTCATGTTCAAATGTGTAACTGTGATTAAAAAACACAGACGGGCAGAATGATCGGATATTTAAGATGAAGCAAAGAGAATTATATTAAATCATAATATATGATATTATATCATATGATTTCTCCTGCAGATCTGTCAAACAGGAAGTGAAATATGCACAAGAACCTTCAAAATAAAAGTCAGGTCAGGCAGACGTGATGCTTTAAGAGCTCTTATTCTGTCAAATTCAAACGTAGGTTCAGAGACGGTTTGACTCGTCTTCATGAGTCTGTTTGTTTTATTCTTTCATGTTTGATGGAGTGTGAACGTGTGAACGTGTGAACGCGTGAACGTGTGAACGAGCGCAGATGTGAGAGTTGATAAACCTCGTGAACATTATCAGCCGATTCTCACCGTTCGCTTTGTCCGAGTTCAGTTTGAACGTTTTTTATCGTACGTACGTTTCATCGTCTCGGGGACAAACGTGAATATGCTAATTTCTTAAACCTCGAGACGCCACCATACCTTTTTCCGTGTTCACGACCCACACGCACCTTTCCTTTAAACTATGACATCATCGCTCCACCTCTTCCTGAACCCACAACAGTGTGTGTGTGTGGCAGCGTTACAGCGCCGCCCACAGGCCTGGCAGACGTACTACAGCCTCTTCAGTGGTTCCATGTGGACAACCATGTTTCTAGTTGACAGAATTTTTTTTTTAAATGAAAAACAAACCAATTACTTTCGTCTCCGTGTGGACAAGACTTCAAAACTCTTAATGAGCAACTCAGCAGGTGCAGTACCACCATTTAGCCACTATGTCATTTGTAAACCATCATTTCTATTCACACACAAGTATGAAGGATACTTTTCCGACGTAAACAAAGACGTGTGGACGTGTGACGTGATAAGAACAACCAACAGAAACGAATGTTTGTTTTCAAACGAGCGGAATGATCAGAATCAGTGTTTGGGCTTTTATTTTGAAATTTCATGTCCGTGTGAACACAGCTCTACAGAGAGAGAGAGAGAGAGAGAGGTTTGAATGTCAGAAGGAGGAAAAATCCGTTGAGTGTGAGAAAGAAATGAGGAGTGAAAGGGGGCGGGGCCACGGGAGAGGAAGGGGTTTCCTGTTCCTCTGTAATAATGACGGGTCTCGTCTTTGAAGACAGGAAACTCCGACGTGTCTCCTCCAAACCACAGGGCTGCCACGAAGAGGGGGCCACACACACACACACACACACACACACACACACACACACACACACACACACACACTCAAATGTACATATACTCAAACACACCATATGTCCTCACTCACACAAATGTCTTTGCCGGGACACTCACACCCAAGAAATGCTGCCAAAACACACACCCACTTAGACTCCACACACACACACACACTGACACACACACACACCCACACACACACATATCTTATTTTAATATCCCCGCTCACTCATCCCTCATACATATTAGAGGGATTAGAGGTTTGAGGCAACATCACATCATCCAAACCAGATCACACAGTCAGCGGCCAAATCACAGGACACTGGATATGAGAGGAGACAGACTGAGGTGGAGACGGGCGAGCGAGGCACAGAGAGCGGGAGAGAGAGAGAGCGAGAGGGAGCCGCTCCGTGTTGACAGTTATATTTCCCTGTTGGGGGAAATTCACTTACTTGAATTGGCAGCGAGCTCCGGTGTGTAATTCACTCGCTGAGCGGCTGGAGGAGCGGGAGCCGGGTGATTAATGAGGAGCAAATAGAAATATAGGAATTGACTGATTAAAACAACGGGTGGGATGGATCTGGGGGTATATGGAAGTGTGTGTGTGTGTGTGTGTGCCCCTGTATTATTAGTGCTGGGAAGCTGCCTAATGCCCCCCACTCCATCATTTGCTCAGGGAGCTCTAATGAATTGCCACGTGGCCCAAAACCAAAAGCCTTTCAGGAAAACAGGCGCTGAGATCGGAGAAGGGGAGAGGAGCGACATCGGAGCCAACGAGGAGGAAAAGCCCAGTTACCGTAACCAAACGCCGAGAGGGAGCGAGTGCGTCTCAGTGTTTTATTGCCCTGTTTATGACGCGGCGCTGACGGGAAAGCTGAAGGTTAATAAACGCGCAGGAAGGAGAGACACCCGAGACAGGAAGTGAGACGCTCCGCACGCGTCAGCGGCTTCCATCCCTGCTTTTGATCTTATTCTGCCAAACGTATTTTCTAACCAGGCAGCAACATCCAGGGCTGAGGGACGAGTCGTGCGCTTCACAGTTTGGCCACTAGAGGCTCCGTCCCCACAGACTCACATGCTCAAATGTTTAGAGCTGAACGAAACACGTTTAAAGTCTGGTACAAACCACAGTTTCGGTCTCAGTCAGTCACGCGCGTTACCGTGACAACTGTAAGGGGGCGGGGCTTATCTTCTACACTACTGGCCACGTGGTGCTCGGTCTCGGCGGAGCTGTTTCTAACTAAAAGAGTTGGTTAAAGAGCCAGTAACATCGTTAGGCTCCCACCTCTGGGATGGGTTTCACATCCTTTGAAAACATTAAAGGGCCCGTGTTTTCCCACAGGTCTGATGATTCCCGTCTTCTGTGTGGTGGAGCAGTCGGACGGCGGGATTCCGGCGGAGGAGGGGAGGGAGGAGCACGCCGAGTTCGTCCTGGTCCGGAGGGACATTCTCTTCTCGCAGCTGGTGGAGACGGCGCTGCTGGCGCTCGGATACTCGCACAGCTCCGCCGCGCAGGCGCACGGTCAGTCAACGCTTGGCGCTCGGGCTAATGCTAATGCTAATGCTAACAGGCTCGATGTGTTGTAGATTGTTCGAGTCAACATTCATCTTCCCTCCAGCTCTTTATCCGTCAAAGTTCCATTGGGTCAGTGACTCAAATGAGACAGGAAGTGATTGTTGACCAAATTTTCAAGTTAAAACAATATTTGAAAGTTGCCACGAATGTTACTACACACAACCAGGGGTTTGATGCAATTTTCTCATTAGTATCATTTTTGATATCATGAATCTCAAGACAAATTATGACTGAAAACAATTCCTTCAACTGAAAAACACAAAATATATTTTTTTTAAATCATATTTGAATACAAACAAACTACCAAACCTATTTTTGTTTCCTTGAATAGATGAAATAGCAATGTTAGTTTCTCTGATGATAAACTACGAAAAACACTGCATTGATCCTCCTCTTTCAAGTGTGAGAGTCACTGCAGTTACACCACCGAAACACTAGGGGGCGCAAACCAAAGACAGAGGTGGAGTTCCACTTCTTCTTCTGCAGCTTTCCCTCATTTCCTGTCTGTGAATCTCTTCTCTGGCCAGAGTTCACGAGCGAGGTCAAAACGTTGTGGCTTCGGTTTGAGCAAAAACTCGATTTCTCCCTCTGGTGTTTGAAAAGGGAACTGCGCTTTACGCTCAGTCTCAACCCGCTTCAATCGCCACAGATGTTAAAGTGACTCATGAGGCATCGCTCCCTCTCCGACCGTCTCAACGTGGGATGGACTCGTCCTCGGGAGACGTTGAAAATAGAAAGAGACAAAACAGAAGCAGAGGCCGAACAAAGAGTCAGACTTCAGACGGAGAGCCAGAGCCAATCGAACGGCAGGAGGGCGGAGCTTCGCTCGAATCCCGTCCTTTTCGTGAAAACTGGTTGAGGTCGCTGCGTTTTCACCGAGCAGGTTATTAATAGTCATCATGACTTTCCGACCGCAGAGTGTCTCTGTGTGTAAACTGTGGCTCAGCTGAGTCACAACCAAACCTCCTGCAGCCCAGGGGTCAGGAGGGGGGGGGGGGGGTCTTTGGAAAAAAAAGGGGGGACTGTCCCTTTAACCCTTAGATGCATCTCAACACTATTTTGTGTTTTTTACTTTTGGTTTCTTACATATTTACATATTTCAGCCAAAACACATGTAAGAGGAGGATTCATGCTGGTTCATGAACTCGTTTTCCTTCCACATCATTTTGAAAGCTCGTTCTCTCTCGCGCACCTTGTGCTGTGGAATGCGCGATCTCGTTGTTTAAAGGTGCCTCTAAGGGTTAATCAGAGGGACGAGGAGTGGATGTGAGGCGTCTCTGCAGAGTCACCGTGGCAACAAGCAGAGGAATGTTCCAAAAACACAACTAAGACGCAGACACGGCCTGTAGAAGTCATTAAAGACACAACAACGAGCAGGAATGTCTCCCAAAATACATTTTCTCTGTGTGTGTGTGTGTGTGTGTGTGTGTGTGTGTGTGTGAATGTTTATGAAGGCGACGAAAAGCAAAAACGCTGTAATTTATCGCGGCACACATGTTACTCATCTGCCACAGGACAGTGTCATTTGCTGCCGTTATTTCTCAAGCGAGCAGAAAATTCCATCTGTTGCCTCACATACACATTCAAAACACGCCAACAACACGGCACTTCACCCCACACACACACACACACACACACACACACACACACACACACACACACACACACGGCAGCACCGGCATCGAGAAACAATGGCCGCCGTCACATCGCGATTAAAAACCTGAGGAGTCTGAAGAACCGGGACACAAACGTTTACATTCCTGCAGCTCCTCTTTTCAGCCTCTGACGCTAAAAGGGTTTTGGCCAATCAGCAAATAGAAGTGGAAACACCTGCAGTTCACAGTTTGGCCACTAGAGGCTCAATCCCCATAGACCTGCAATGCTTGGAGGAGAATGAAACATGTTTAAGCTCTGGGACAAACCACAGTTTTGGTCTCACAGGTGTTACCATGACAACTGTACGGGGGCGGGGCTTATTTTTATTCTGTCCACGATTTCAACTGTGCATAATTAAGGGGCGTGGCCTCTTGAGTCACACCTGGGCCCACCGTTCTGTGGATGCTGTGAGGGAACCTTGGGCCCACCCCCAGCTCCACCTGTGCCCCGCCCTTTTGCCCATTTTTGGATGAACCAGGAAGTGGGCGGAGTTAGGCATCGGCAAGATAGCACTCTGCAAAACCCCGGGTGATGTCACACTGTGCGTCCATCTTTGTGTACAGTCTATGGTTTTGGCTTCGGTCTCTTTAAGAAGACCCCGCCCCCTGCTTATGCTTCCTGTGGTTGTTGGGGGTGTGTCAAACCGGCTGGAGGGCGTGTCTTATGCAAATGTGGAGCACTGTGATGTCACACATCATCGTGATTAACAGGAGATACTGAGCTGCTCCGCGCAGGAGACGATGACTTGGAACTGATATTAGTTTAATTGAGTCTTTTTATGCACAGATAAAATCATCAAACAGCCCAAAACCTGGAGCTTTGGCTCCGCCCCCAATCGAATCAGCTCATCTGTGAGTCGGTGCAGGGCTGGGGGCCGAGCCGGACCCCTGCTGAGCATTCTTCAGATAACACCGGGGGTCACAGTCAGCCTGACCTTTGACCTCCATCTGTTCACCTGTGAACCCGATCATACACAGCCAATCAGAAGACTTT
Source organism: Chascanopsetta lugubris (assembly GCA_016785325.1). NCBI lineage: Eukaryota > Metazoa > Chordata > Actinopteri > Pleuronectiformes > Bothidae > Chascanopsetta > Chascanopsetta lugubris. The sequence continues at coordinate 48,426 of JAFBJT010106090.1, read as the reverse complement.
CTATCCAGGGATTCTCACGTTCACAACAACAACAACAACAACAACAACAACAACAACAACAACAACAACAACAACAACAACAACAGTACAGAGGAATACAAAGCTCTACTGTAACAAACTATAGAACCGAAACACACAGAGGATCGTGTGTCTGCTTTACAACGTGTGTGTGTGTGTGTGTGTGTGTGTGTGTGTGTTCACACACTCGTGCAAACACACAGTCACAGGTAATCCCTTTACAACCTCAAGGACAGAGACTCTTATCAGAGCTCCAGCCCACCTGAACCAGACCATGTGCTCCTCCTCTTCCTCCTCCTCCTCTTCCTCATGTTTTCTCTAAACATCTGTCAATCAACTCATTATATATATTTTTTCCAATGATCTAAATCATATCTGATAAATATTCAAATGCAACATTAATACATTTTCACAATCATTCTATTTGAGCAATAATAATACAAATATAACTGAACATAGAAACAATAAATACATATATCGTTGTTGTTATTATTATTATTATTATTATTAATAATAATAATGAAAATAATAAAAAAGAATAATAAGTGAGAGCTGAAGTGTTTTGTGTAAGTGTCTAATTTATGCTGACTGGCACAGTAACAGTAACAATGGCTTCCTCCTCTTCTTCCTCTTCCTCCTCCTCCTCCTCCTCCTCTTCCTCTTCCTCCTCTTCCCCCTCATCCTCCTCCTCCTCTTCCTCTCCCTCCTCTTCCTCCTCCTCCTCTCCCTCCTCCTCCTCCTCTCCCTCCTCCTCCTCCTCCTCCTCTTCCTCCTCTTCCTCCTCCTCTGTTCTCTGATCCTGTGTCTGAGTCATAACCTCAGAACTTTGCACCTTTTAAAACAGACTGAGCTCAAACTCACAAAAGTCTTTTATAGCATTTTATACGTTTGAAAACTTTATTATCTGTTACGTCGCCTGTAACTGTTTTATCAGCTGATGAGTGGTTTCCGTTTCTTATGTTCCGACGTTCATTCGTTCATTGATCTTTATTCATCATTTAAAAAATATAAATATTATTTTGAAAAGGTTTACATTAAATAGTTGTACTGTGTGCGCAGGCGGCAGATTGGCTCCATTACTCACATGTTTAGCCCCTGTCAGAATCAGGGGAGGTCATGTTTTCCTCCTCAAACAGGAAGTTGAGATCCACAGACAGGAAGTGGAGTCACACAGACGAGTGACGGCCTGAAACTGGCAGATCAGCGCCATCGGCCGCACGTTTACCCTCAACATCTATTTTTTTGCCAAGTATCAGGGGAGGTCTATGCCCCCCCAACCCCCCCCCCCGCGCCCCCCAACAACCCCCCCCAACACCCCCCCCCCTCCCCATGTCCACATCAATACAGCGCAGCAGAAAAACACCACACCAAGGGGCTTCAAAGGGGAAGAGACTAAACGGGACATCACCACTGCACATAAACAAAACTCTGAGAATCCGTTTGCTTGTAAACTCCACTTCACCCGACACACACACACACACACACACACACACACTCATGCACATCCCCCCAGCTTCTCTCAGATGGATACTTTTTTGTTTTTTAAAACAAGCGTTTATGTTAAATGAATAATTTCTGGCTTAAATTATACATTTTTTCCCCCTGCGGTCCACGACCAAAATTACACAGAGTCCCCGGCTATTTTCTCCCCGTTTGAATTGTGTCCTGCATTCTTGCGTCGCAGCGGTGTATTTAAAGGACCATGGCCTTTCTTTAATTAGCTCAGCCCAGTAATTAGCATGGGAGATATTGTTTATTTCAATTATAAGGGTCTGAAAGGCTTTTATAGAACGGATGGGAGCGGAGACCTGTACTTTACGACCTCGGTCGCCCAACGGTTAACGGTGGTCAGCGGGCGAGCGAGCGAGAGAGAGAGAGGGAGAGAGAGAGGGAGCATTGTGTCAGTGCCACGTCTGAGCCGAGGCCACAGACTCAGGGTCAGAGCGACACCTGAGGTCAGAAGGTCGACTGCAGCTTTGCTCTGGGAGGCGGAGCCACAAGACTCTGCTTCTTCAGACTTTCCCGTGAAAAGGTTCTGGTGCGTTACAGTTACAGATTCATGAACCATCATGGATTCATCTACGATTCATCGATAGGATGAATGGATGATGATTCAAACCATCGGACCACAGATCTGAGGAGGGAGGGAGAGTGTGTTGCTGGATGGATGGAGGGATGAATGAATGAATGGATGGATGGATGGATGGATGGATGAGGGGAGAGATGGATGCATGTGCAGATGGATGGATGATATATGAATGAATGAATGGATGGATGTGTGAATGGAGGGAACACAGGAGATGATGGATGAATGAAAGAATAGATGGGTGAAAGGCCGGATCGATGGATGACGAGTGAATGGACGAGTGGGGAGATGGATGGATGATGGATGAATGAATAGATGAAAGGATGATGGATGAATGAATGACATCAGAGAAGGACACAAGTATTTTGAATTTTGTGACGAGCAGTTGGACTCTACTGAAGGACAGTGTGTATTAGTGTGTGTGTATTAGTGTGTGTGTATTAGTGTGTGTGTGTGTGTGTGTGTGTGTGTGTGTGGTGTGTGGGTGTGTGTGTGGGGGGGGGGGGGGGGGGGGGGGGGGGGGGGGCTCAGATGAGAGCCAAAGCCGCGAGTGGACCACATGAAGCAGCGTCTGTGGGAGGTGGAATTTTAATGTGGAAATGTGAAACAATGATTTCTACTTTTACATGTGGACGAGAAGCAGAGCAGCAACAATGATGACGACTCAATTATTAATTCATTTAACATCACACTGCTGCCAGCCTGTGTGTGTGTGTGTGTGTGTGTGTGTGTGTGTGTGTGTGTGTGTGTGTGTGTGTCCTCGGTGAGTTTATGTTTGTCTGCTTATTCACGCGTTGTCTTCCACCACACTGGGCATCGGCCAAACGGTGATGACGTCTCCTCAGATCCTGGATCCTGACGATAACCAGCAGGAACCAGTTTGTGCTCGAGAGAAAGAACAAAAGAAGAAGAGGAGGAGGAGGAGGAGGAGGAGGAGGAGGAAGAGGAGGAGGAGGAGGAG
>JAFBJT010106090.1:21293-41293 GCA_016785325.1 Chascanopsetta lugubris | reverse complement strand
GTGTGCACCATGTGGTTGTTGCGTGAGTGTAAGCATTTTATATGATGTTGGGTGTTAAATCTAACCCTCTCTCTCTCTCCCTCTCCCTCTCCCTCTCTCTCCCTCTCTCTCTCTCTCTCTCCCTCTCTCTCTCCCTCTCTCTCTCTCTCTCTCTCTCTCAGAGTATGATCTCCTCCATCGTGAACAGTTCCTACTACGCCAACGTCTCCACGGCCAAATGTCAGGAGTTCGGACGTTGGTACAAGAAGTACAAAAAAATTAAAGGTCAGTCTGACGTCACGCTTGGTTTATAAACTAAAATATAGTTAATGAATGAATGAATTAATATTAATGAATATATTGAGGTATATAAATACGTACAGTGCAACATAAATATCATATGAATAAAGATGAATACGAAAATACGAGTAGGAAAAATCATTTGAGGAAAAACCCACGATAAACGCAGAATCAGCGATTTTCAACAAATACGATTTTGAGAATAAAGTTCGATTTAAATGAGGACATTAAAGATTCATAGATCCATGATCTGTTCATAGAGACGACTTTGTTCGAAGCTTCGTCCACAGATGGATTAACAGATACAGAACCGAGGGGCCCCTGGTTAGGGTTAACCCCCCCCCCCCGAGTTAGAGCCTCTGTTTGAAGTCTCCATCTCAGTTTTGGGGGAAATGAGTCAAAATGAACCTGTGTGTTTATGTACTCACTACCTCTAGAAAGCTGTTGTCCTTCACTTTATTAATATGAACATTACATGGTGTGTGACTGCGCAACGCAATGAAATTATTGTGTTTGCATCCACTCCATTTTTTTTTTTATTACTATGCCGGAGCACGTGTGTGTTATTGTGACATATTGAATCATATTGAATCCTTCCCTGAGCTGTGCGCGCTCCGGTGCAGCAGGGGCCTCGGGGCCACTCATCTGTCTTCGCTGCTGGGCACGGCTACAGTGATCCTGATTGGCAGTCATTACTGGAGCCCGCCGGGAGGACACGCCTCATTGGTCTAAAGCAGATTTGAGGGCGGGTTGAAATGAAGGATAAAGAAGTGTGTGGATTTTATTGATGAGGCCGCGGCGCTCCACGGTAACTGTTTGTCACTTCTGTGTTGATTCATGGACACAGAGAGAGAGAGAGAGAGAGAGAGAGAGAGAGGGGCAGAGAGGCGCAGAGAGGCAGAGAGGCAGTGACACATGTTCTGATATTAATACAGTCACAGCCTGCATGCAGATGTTGAGGCGAGTTGTGTGTGTGAAGTTTTATGTTGTTTGTGTGTTTGCATTACCACGGTGGTGCAGCTGTGTGACTGTATACCAGCTTGTGTGTGTGTGTGTGTGTGTGGTCTGGGTGTGCCTCTTTTCATGCCTTTTTAAGCAGCAAGGCACTTTAAATGGAAATGTACTTGACATTTAGGAGGAGATGCAATCAGCGCCCATTAGAAAGCAACTGATTTCCTCTTCAGAGCTCGCTCGCTCGCTCGCCCTCTCCCCCCCTCTCTTTCTCTCTCCCCCCTGCTGCTCCGTTTTACACTGTTTCACCACACTATATCAATTTCTTTCACACTTTTGATTTATTTTCATTTCTCCTACATTCTGCTGCCGTGTCCTCTCTCTCTTTCACAATCTAATTTCCCTGTGCACCCTCTTTCTCTCTCTCTCTCTCTCTCTCTCAACCTCATCCATCTTTGCACATCAGGCCATTGTAGTTCAAGAATGGTCGTCTGATTTTATTTCTCACTTTCTGCCGCTGCAATCGTCATTATCAGGGCTCGGATTGAAAGGAGGTTTTGTGCAATGGCAAATCAGACAAAGCAGTGAATCAGTGGAGAGGTGTTGTGTTTAGGGGGAAGCGAGATAGTGACACAAACACCACAACAAAACAACATGATGGTAAAAACGGCTGCTCTCTCATCGCAATGAGTCACGGGTTCACTAAGTCGCTGATGAGCAGATGGATCATGATGAAGATCCCCATTATATGATATTACACCATCTGTGTGTTGGAGAGTAAATTGTATAACATGCATTTTATCTGCTGTTGCCCTCATGTCACTTCTTGTCTGTACATTAGAGTCACTCCACGATTGGTTTCGTATTTCAGTATAGGGAATCAAACTTCCTGTGAATGCACAGTATCCGTAAAGACGGTTTTGGGAACTTGGTGGCACAGGAGGTGGAGTGGGGTGTCCACTAATCAAAGGGAATCAAAGTGTCCTTGGGCAAGATGCTGCACTCCTAATTGCATGAATGATGTCGGGTTGAGCAGAGAATGCTGCATGTGGATGCTCTGTGTGAATGGGTGAATGGTGAAACTCTTTCTGTGGTCCAGTCAAAGACTAGAAAATCACTGTATATACTTATTAATTGTTTAGGTTATATTGTTTTAGAGAGTTGACTTGGAACTAATGATTATCTGATCATTTATTTATTAGATATTCAAATCTGATATCAGTCTGTAAACGAGTGTTATTAGTAGATACTGAGAGGAAAGCATCGTGCTAAAAATAAGATAAAATCTGTTCAATGTTAGACTGAAATGTTGTTTATTAGATAAAATGATGAACATAAAATACGTATTTTTACTTTTCATCTGACTGATAATTAGTAGATAAAAATATGGGCACATGACAGATTATCAATGTTATCATTATCATTGCCCACATTAATCCAAAATAACTAATTAAATTAGAAATCACATAGAACTCAGAAAAGTTGTAACTTGTCATTGTAGGTAAATTGCTAATTAAGAATATTTTTCTTTACCTGACCTTAAATCACAAAGGTTTTTACTCAGAGTGAATCTGTTGATTATTTTACAAGCAGATTTTTTAAATTTGTAGTTATTATAATTACCAGAAAGGATTGAAATTGCTTGTCACAGCTAAGTTCTATAGGCGAGGGAAATGTTCATATAGATTCATCAATGCAGAATCATAGAAGCAGCAGATGTTCACATTTAAAGCAGCATTCGCATTTTCCTCTCAACTGGTGAAAAGTCTTTCAGCAGAACCATTTATGTTTTTAATAAGTTTCATTTGATGTTGATATTGTGCTTTGTTCATGGTCTCCATTGAGTTTCTCCATGTGTGGCCATTGGCTGCACATGAGCAAACATCCCCTCTCTCTCTCTCTCTCTCTCTCTCTCTCTCTCTCTCTCTTCATCAGGAGTTTTATCATTAAAGAATAGAGGTCTGATTTCATTTGCACAGTCTTTATCCCCACATCATTATCGAAGCGTCTTCTCTAACAAATCGTACGATTATTGTGACGCGGAAAAACAAAATGCTGATTAACGTCCCCTGATTACGCTTTGCTTTGATTAACCTGGAAAACACGAACCACCGTGTGTATCTCCACTTGCTGAGGCAAACAGTTTTACCAAGGGCTGGGAAAAGTCAAACATCTCATTTTTGAACATGGCTGTGTGGGTTTTTTGAAGTGCGGCGTATTAGGATTCCCTTCTCGGCGTGACCTTCATCTGCCATATAGATAAAACGCTCCTCTCAGACTCTTTCAAGCTGGGTGACAGATGGAGTTCGACGCCGATAAACCGAGTTCACTTCAGTTCGCACTCACAACAAACAACGGCGGCGCTGGTCGCTGCGGGACACTCCGACGAGTGTGTGAATAATAGAATTGACGCAAACAGGTGGAGGAACAAATGGTGTTAATGAATGATAAACAGTGGAGAGGTGAGCGGAAGCCTGGGCGAGAGTTTGAATATGGGTTTTATTTCACATCACAGGGCGAGAGAGAGGAACACGGAATGTTAATGATCCTAGTGTTTTTGTCTGTAAAGGCTCTGTGGGTCAACCCATTATTGGTCATTAATCAGGCTGATAATTGTTACTTTAGAATGGATTTACTTTATGAATATTTTCCGTCAAAGCTGAAAATAGTACAAAGTCAAACAGAAAATGTTTTATTTGATCAGAATATTCCCCTTTCATTGTAAAAGGTCTAGTGTGCGGGGTTTAAGTTCATATTTCTTCTATTGGCAGAAAAATAATATACAATAATTACAATGATATTGGTATGTGTGTATACGTATGAATTGTTGTTTATCATGGGCTGTCATTGCCCTTGAGCAGCCATGTTGCACCACCATGTTTTCACAGTTGCCCGGAATGGTTATTGATAATTGAAGACATATTGACACGGAGGGATGAGGGCAGGGGTGGGGAGCTGCAATAAAAAAAACAAAATACAATGACCTTTCTTACGATTTACAATGGAGTTTAGCGTGGGTGTAGCTCAGTGGTAGAGAATGCCCCTTGAATGCATGAGGGTCTGGGTTCAATACCCAGCCTCGTCATCCATGTTGCTTTGGATTAAAGCATCAGCTGAATGGAAGTGTAGAATTGTAATCTTCTGTATAATGATGAATAGAAATGGTTTCCTTCAATCTAAATAACATAAACAAAGTAAGGATGAATATTTGACACTTGGTTATACTATATACAGGCATTTATTTTTACAGTTGAACTGAACTTCCACTTCTTGCTAATCAGATACTCTTGTGGGTGTGAAACTAAGTGAAACGGAACGAAGAGTGTAAACAGATCAGAGGGAGAGACACGGAACCAGCACAATTTTCAATTAATTAACTTCAATCAATCTTTATAATGAAGCTGCTGAAATAGCTTACCCGCAAAATACAGAATATTGGCCAGTGATTCCAAAAAGAATGACATTATTCTGTCATATGTTGATTTGCACGACACCTGCAAAGGTTCATCTTTTTCCCCGATTCTTCCTTTGTTGCATAGTTAGAGGCGACTTTACTCCCCCTCCCCAAAGCTTAAGGAGGAATCGTCGGGTAATAAAGTTTCCATGGAAACCCCAAGCAATATCTACCTGAGAGAAGATGTGAACTTAATCAATTTGTGTCTCTCCGTGTGAGATTGATGGACGGAGATGGCACGGAGGGCTGGAAGCCACCTGGCCGGGCTGAAGGTCAAGTGCATTTCATTACTCCACATCCGAGCAGCGAGCGAGATGTGATTTTCTCTTCATCCTCTGATTATTTGATCTCGACGTCAACAATCACAGATGTATTTCTCCCCTGCGACTGCTGCACTTCGATTTCCTCACAGCACGTTTTGCATGTGCCCGTGTAATCATGCGAGCGTGGTTCCAGTATTAAGGGCAAGTAAACGGTAGCTCTGTGACTGTAGTTCTGAGGATAGATGCGCTGACATGAGCCGCTGCATAATTTACATCAGTGTCACAACGATTCCTTTTATAAACTCAGACTTCTGACAGATGGCGTCAGGAAAGGTTTTCCATTGCATTCACTTTGCATCCAGAATTGATTTCGTGCCACACAGTACTTTTTTTCCCCAGCTGATTTTGTCGTAGGGACGATTTAATCGAGTTCTGGCCGTCATTAAAAATACCAAATTCATTCTTTCCGATAAAGTGAATGATAAAATACGTTATATACAAACCATAGACTGACACATTTTCAAGCAGAATTAACCATTTATTTGACATGTTTTGCTCAGATCCATTGACCTTGAGTCAGATAAAGTAAAATAGGTTCTATCATTTATATATCTCAGCCAAGACACATATCAAAATTGTCTTTTTCCTTTTACTTCTGATACGTCTCCACCAACTAGAGGAACCGATTCTTCCTTTGTTGCATAGTTAGAGGCGACTTTACTCCCCCTCCCCAAAGCTTAAGGAGGAATCGTCGGGTAATAAAGTTTCCATGGAAACCCCAAGCAATATCTACCTGAGAGAAGATGTGAACTTAATCAATTTGTGTCTCTCCATGTGAGATTGATGGACGGAGATGGCACGAAGGGCTGGAAGCCACCCGGCCGGGCTGAAGGTCAAGTGCATTTCATTACTCCACATCCGAGCAGCGAGCGAGATGTGATTTTCTCTTCATCCTCTGATTATTTGATCTCGACGTCAACAATCACAGATGTATTTCTCCCCTGCGACTGCTGCACTTCGATTTCCTCACAGCACGTTTTGCATGTGCCCGTGTAATCATGCGAGCGTGGTTCCAGTATTAAGGGCAAGTAAACGGTAGCTCTGTGACTGTAGTTCTGAGGATAGATGCGCTGACATGAGCCGCTGCATAATTTACATCAGTGTCACAACGATTCCTTTTATAAACTCAGACTTCTGACAGATGGCGTCAGGAAAGGTTTTCCATTGCATTCACTTTGCATCCAGAATTGATTTCGTGCCACACAGTACTTTTTTTCCCCAGCTGATTTTTAAACTGAAGCCTACCATAGGTTCTGCTACATGTTTGGAAGGGAGCACGAATGTGAGGGCATCCTGCTGCAATATGCAACTTCTCCCCAAGAGGTCACTAAATCCTGCTCACAGCACTATTACACTGCTTATTGCTATTATCATTGGACCTTTTAGCAGGAAACATATGCCAACGTTTATTTCTTCTAATGAGAGCGACCCAAAACTCTCTCTCTCTTTCTCTCTCTCTCTCTCTCTCTATATATATATATATATATATAGATCAAGGTTGTGTGTGCTGGGGAAAACTAATTGTCCTCCCAAAAATCCTCAGTCTCAATATATATGGATGACAGGGTTTGATATTTGACTCATATAGAATTATCTAATAAATATAATGGTTCTCTGAAACAGTTCTCTGTGACATCTCTAAAGTAAAGAATCCTTTATGGTTTGTTTTTATCAGTCGATTGAGCTGAATAACAACAGATAAGACGGAGAAAACAGAATTAAGGAAGACGAGACGTAAAAATAGAAAAGACGAGAATAACAACAGATGTCAATTAAAATCTTGGCAGTTCTTTCACCAGTGCGTGTCTGCTGAGGGAAACGCACGAGCAGCGTTTGTCGAATAATGGCAAATATGTTTTAATTAAATGGCGGCTATGTTTTGAGTCGATGTATGAAAATATCAACACGACTGCAGTCGTCACTTGGCTGATGGTGACATTTCTTCACAAGGATTTAACGGAGTATTGTCATCTGTGTACAAGTGTTGTGTACATGTGCACTCGCATGTACCCGTATAAATAATGTGTGTTGTTGATGTAATTTGACAGGTGTGTCAAATGCATATCTCGCATGCACTGTGTGGTTGTTGTCTAGTGTCAGCAAATGTACATGCTGAGTGCACAGTGCAGTAGGAAAACAGAAACACATGCAACTTTAATGTTTTGGCTCCGCTAAACAGCATTTGACTTCATTGAGGTTTTGGTGGAGATGCGCTAATAAGCTGTTACAGCTGCATTTACTGTGGCAGACGTGATAAACAGTGTGCAGTGGTAGTGATGAGTGAACTTCTGTGTTTAACAAATTTAACTCTTGCTGCTGAGGATTGGTAGATTTATCATGTGATGTTTTGTTTTATATTATTCTAACTGCATGAGGGGTCTGGCTTTTTATGTTTTAGCTGAATTAATACTGCTGCTATTTTCTCAAATCATTTATGTGGTTTTGACAATAGACCCCTGCACTTGTTTTGATAAGTGGAGAGAGTTTGTTTGTTTGGGTTTGGGTATGCACCCCCTTTAGAATGGCCTACTCAATCAAACCTGCGCCTGAGGTGTGATGCAGTGGAAGAGTGTAATACATGAGTATCTCAGTGTGCTCATTCCACTGTGGGGGAGCTTAGGCACTTAAGGGGTGATAATGACATCCAGCACCATGTTATGATGAGCTGCTGTGAGTCTTAAACAGGATCAGTGATGACTCTTTCTCGCAATGCATATTGGAAACACCTCTGAGATGTTTCTCATTCTCACAAATGAATCCTGGCCATTTCATCTGAGCTCTGCTGTGACACACTGATAGAAAAGTGAAAAGGCAGCAACAACAGGAGCAACAACAGGACAGATGTAATCTCAGCCTGTGTGTTTATAGAGTTTTCTCCGGTAGAGGAGAGTGAGCAGGATGCTGGGGCGGGGGTTGCTTCATCTCAGCACTTCATTACAGCAGCACCGTGCACAAAGTTTTGTTTCTATGACGACAATATCTTGACCAGACACTGCCACCACTGTTGTGTGATGACTCACTTTTCCTTTTTATTACTATTTGTTTAACTTTTTTTTCTCCAGCAGTACCGACCAGGGATACATGGCCTCATGTCTTGTATGTAGGAGTGTGTCGCTTCTGAGTCTGACAACCAAGAAGTTATGTAGTGTCGACAACGTAGCTAAGGAAGAACTCACAACTCCTGCACCAGGGAACATTCATCATCTGGATGAGCTTTTCTGTCTTTGGCTGTGTTCAGTTCACCAGGCTGAGCCAAAGGGACTCTTATCCAATCTTTTTCCACTGATGTGACTGAGGTGTAATATTTTCAGGGCTGCGTGGACACACAAATCCAATTGTGTCACTTTGGCAGCAGTGTTGGCAAAAGCCAAACCGCCCTGTTGCTTGCGTTCTCATGGCTGATTTTTTGGCATATAGCTGGACAATAGCTTGTTTTCAGTTGGGCTGTCAAGTACAAAAAGTGCCACTGTGGGTACGCATGCAGTTTCACAGGCTAGACGTGTTCACATGAAAGTCAAATGCAAGTAGATATGATCCTGAATGGGAATCTGAATCGAATCTGTCTCGTACAATGCTGCTGGCAAAGTGAACATGGCCACTGTTGACGTTGTCTCCGCCAGAAACATCACTGGTCGTGGAAACGGCCGGAAAAGTCTGTTCAATCATCTTGATCATCAAGGTCACGTGACCCACCTGATCTGATGGGTTGCCAAGAAGTGAGCCCCAGTTTCTGGAAAGTTGATTGATCTGTCACTGAAAGTCTTTGCAGTGGTTGCTCGAGCAATTTTCCTAATTGGGATCAGCAGGAAGAAAAATAGACCCTCGCCAATCTCTCTACATGGACACACCCTGAGGAGCTGTCTATCGTCTGAAATGGAGACAGACACGGTCAAGGCTTTTAAAAAAATCTTGAGTGAAACCACAATTCATTATGTTGCATCATTTGAACATGACAACATGGACGGAGATGGGCCCGTTTGTCACAGTGGTGTCGATACATGTAGTTCTCAGCTGTAGCTGCAGGGCGGTGGTGAGATTGATATTTTGGATGGATGATGGATGATAGTATTGATGCTTGGCCACTACATGATGGCCGGAGGTGCACGGTGTAATATCAGTGTGGACGGGGGGCACGTCTCATATATCTATGCATTCATCCAATAGCTATACAGCTTATTCTCGGAGGTTGTTCGAGGGCTGGAGCCAGTCCCAGCTGACACTGAATGTCCATCACATGACGGATATATTCCATATACATAATACATGTAGTCTCATTTTCAACGATGTGACTGGTACAGCAGCATGTTGAGGATTTGCCTCAGCTATTGCCTCATCTGAACTTATACAGATACATTTCAGATGATGAAAAGTGTCCATACAAAACTTTTCTCTAAGCATTTTGCATTTAATCCATTTTGTCATCTAGAGGAAAAAGAAAAATTACAATAATGACATGTTTTCATATCATGTCAGACCACATAGCCAGTTTTGCTCCGCAGGCTGCAGCTGTGAGCCAGGACTTGTGGCATTCGCCTCAGCACTGACTCAAAAGCCAACCAATCAGCTCTCTCTGGCACCCACATCGCTGGTACCCCAACTGCTTCCATTAGTAATTCTACTGGGAAACACACTATTCCAGCCACTTGTCAGACTTGTCAGATGATTTCCGTTCATTCCAAGAAGTAGAAATTGGATCCCGGGATCATTGGATTAGTCTCAGATGTTCACAGATTTTTCTTTCTTTCAGGAAAACAAGTTGTTTTCTCCGCAGAGCTTTTTTTTTTTTATCAATACTGTCGAGTTTTGTTTGGGTTTAATGAACTTGAATTCTGCTCATTGATTCAGGGTGTTATTGATGCGTTTCCTTCCCTGCAAAAGTGGATTTTTTGAACTAATGGTATTAATGGTAATTACTATTTTATTTTCACTAGTTTTCATTACCACTAGATCTTACTTGTTTTTACTATATACAGCATTAAACAGAAAACCATGCATGGAAACACACGACATTCACAAATGCAAAACATGCAGTGGGGGATGTGGGCACTTGTCGGACATCTGTGTGCGTGTGCGTGCGTGCGTGCGTGCGCGCGCGTGCATGTGCAAAGCATTGATGAATGGATACAGGATGTAGAGACAGATTCCATTCAGGACACAATTAGCTTTGTTGAGTGGTAGATTATTAAACACAGCTGCTGGTGCAGACTATAATTTGTAGTTGTGCAAGTTTTAAAGTACAAAGATGGAAGGATAGGCAGCTGCAGAGATGAGTTCCGTCAGAACTGGACTAAATTTGGGGGGGAAAATTCAGAGATTTTTCTGCTCAAACAGGCTAATGATCACTCTACATCCTGTCCCCACATCCTCTCTTTTCCCTTGTCTCTGTCTCTCTCTCTGTCTCTCTCTGTCTCTCTCTCTCTCTCTCTCGCTCTCTCTCTCCGCTGTTGTGGCCCAACCCTCACACTGGTGTGATGTTAGCTATGCATGCCATCCTGCCTCATCTTTACAAATGAACATGACACACGTTTATTGTATAACACGGTCACACGTTAACGTCCTGACTGATACACATGCACATCCATAAGGGCTGGGTCGCCATGGTTACCATGGTAAGCGGTAGAGGTTGCCCTACTCTCTCAGGCATCGACGTCCAATCCGTATGAGCACGGCTGCAACAACAAGCTGACTGCACATCTTTTCACGGCCACAGGTGTCACTGTAAACACCCAGTGCTCCTTTAAACACCTATGACTTGCAGCTCTTGACATAACTTGTTCATTCGTATTTGAATCTCCTCTTATCTGTTTTCTTGCAGCATGTAAAAGTGACACTTTTAACAAGATCAGCTTGTCTCATTTTTTTTTCAAATGTTACTTTCAAACAGGCAGTTAACAGTTCATCACTGGCCTCACAGACTTAAGCCCCATTCAGATGGGATTAACATTACAAGAAGAGGTCGTTGAAAGGATATTCCCCCGTGCTCCACGGTCGTTGAATTCATCCTCCTGGACATTACAGTGGACAAAGCCAACGCTAAAAGGATTATTTCGTGGCATAACTCCAGCTAAGTGGTTGCGACACCATGTCAAATTTGGTTAGAATGTTTGGGTCGTAAAACTAAGGCCTGTTAAACTCAGGACGGTATCTTTTAAATGCCTCGTCTTGGAGGACTTTTTCAAGATTAACAATATCTTCAAAGTGTAAGCTTTGAAGAGAGGACTGCTTTCTTTCAACTCTCTGCAAGTTTGGATTAAAACCACTGACCTTTTGTAGATGATTTTAAACTCATTCCATCTTCCTGAGAAACAGAAAGTTCATTCTAGATGGGGCTTCAATCTGCTAATTGGGGTTTGTTTGATTGTAAAGCATGTGTTTCTGTGGTAGTAGACAAAATGGTGAAGCTGCAGTAGGAAGAGTGGAGCTTGAGTTAAAGGCCCAGTGTGTAAGATTCAGTTGAAATGATTTTAGTGTATGATGACCTGAATGTATAACTTGCTGTTTTCATTTCCTTAGAATGAGATCAGGTGCAGGTTCACTGTATGGAGGCTGCCATATTACTATGACTGTTACAAAGTCAAGTCTATACAGTAACGCTACCTTAACACCTTTTGAGTGTTAACAATAACTGAACTTGACTGTATGTTCTCCTAAAAGGGAACGGTAGGATGAGGGTTATTCAGCTGCAACCTCACCACTATACGTCCCTGAATTTGACACACAAATACAAAACTAAGATAGTTAAAGGTGCAGTGTGTACGATTTCAGTAATTTCTGTTACTTCTGAAAATATTACAGATTAACGATTACATTCTAGCATTTTAATGAATTTATAATCACCTAAAGGTTTTATCTCTTTCCCACTACCCCTAAAGGAGCCCTTTAATGTATATTTACATGAGGAGCAGGTCCACCCTACGGGAGCCGCCATTTTTTTACAGTAACCCAGAGTAGATGTACTAAACCTCCTTTTGAGTTTTAACTACTGAAGTCTACCATAGGTTCTCCTGCATGCTCAGAAGGATGAGGGTGAGGTGATGGGTACAACATGCAACTTCACCCCTAGAAGTCACCAAATCTTGCACACTGCACCTTTAATTGTGTGCTAATTGTTCATATGAAATGTTTATCTGAAGACAAGAGTAAGACTTCTCCCTGGTGCACTGCTTCATACCCACAAACATGACCATCAATGTGCAATAACCACACAGCTCGGGAGATGGTTTGTCTCTGATAGTGTTTGAAGCATCTGTGTAATATCAGCGCTCAGCATTTATCTGTAAGTGAAATCTATATAAAGTCATGCCATTATTAATGTTCTCTGCTTTTTTGTTATACCGGGTGCTGGAAAGTTTTCTGCTGAAGAAGTACTTGATAGTTGTAAATGGTTTTTGTCAGCAGACACAAATTCAATGAGCGTCTTTGTTATAAAAGATTTGGTGGCTCTTTCCCCAAAGTACGCTCACTAATTATGGCATTGTTCAAAGCACAACAGTGGCTCCCTTAAATACAGGCGACATGTGTGAGTAGCATTCACTGATGGATGGGTTGTGATTAGAGCGAAGATTGTAATTTTCTTCATTAGCAGGGAGCGTTGTGTTTCTCTGCAAAATGCTTCATTCCTAAAAGCCCCATGCATCAGAAGATGGAGGGGAAGATAATGTGATGGAGGGGGTGGTGGGAGAAAGAGCTTTTACGGGAAGACGCAGAATGGATGAACAATCACGAAGGAGAGGCGAGCGAGAGGCGGAGGGAAGAAGAACAGGGGGAAACCAACTGTCTCTGGTCGGGTCATTTGTAAAGATTTCTGCAAATGAAAACAAAGGTCCGCTCTCCGTGTGCTGCTCGTTACTTTATTACTTTGAGCGGAACTGATTAATCAGCATAATGCATTTAACCAATTATGTTAGATCTGATCTGGCTGCAGCACTAATTCAATAGAGATCATTGGTGATTTACGAGGGCTGCTTTATTGTCGCACTGGGATGGAAGGTCTCATGTCCCCGATGGGAGTTGACTAAGTGTCTTTAAGGGGGAAACATCTAAACCCACATGTCTCAACAGAACGCAGCTCGGACAACACGTGACAACCTTTAGACGTTTTCATTTTGAAAACTACTTTTACAATTTAGATTTACAGCAGGAAAAAAAAGAATTAGTGCCATAGACAAGGTAATATAAAGTAATGGAGTCATAAAAATGCTCTTCCGAGATCATATAACAGATAAAATGCAGATAAATGATGTCCATTCATCCATTCAACCATCCATCCGTTCAACCGTTCATCTGTCATTCCATTCAACCATTCATCAATCCATCCGTCCATGCATCTCTACCTTCTCCATGTTCCTTGTTTTCTCCTTTAAGTCTCAGTCCAGTCAAAGTCAAATTCAGCGATTGTGATCCTGAAGAATCATTGACAACAATGTTATGGAAATGGCTCGAACGCAAAAGAGCGTTTTATTCAGACACATATAAAAGATATTATTCCTTCAGTGTGCTCCCTGCTGTGAATTAAGTCCCGGTGTGTTGTCATCTATTTTTCTTACGAGGATAATACCGCGGGACTTTGGCAAAGAATATTTTCTAAAATCGGTTAATGTGTGGCATTTGTTACCCGTGACACTGCGTGTGGATGTGGTGGCGGCGCGCTGTGACATTGGTCTCGCCATTGGAGGAAAAAGGTTGAGGACGATGAAGTCATTGTTTTGCTTAATGGCATTAACACTGCTCTACACCCCATTATCTCTGTTTCTGCTCATCCTTTGCCGCGCTAATGTGCCCCCTCCACTCCAACACACACTCACATACTCTCACACAAACACACACACAAACACATTGGCACTAACACACTCACAGACCATTCTGTTCCGCCAGCTTGTCGGAGTGTGACTGATTGATTACTACCCAGAAGGCTTGGCTTTGTTGGTGTCAGAAACAGGACAGGTACCCCTGACCACGGGGGGCACATGGAAGATTGATGTCTCTCTCTCCCTCACACCCATCGTTTCTTCCTCCCACTTTCTCTCCCACACACACACACACACACACACACACATTGACCCCCACTGATTGCTATAAGAGCCTCCTAGCTAACACATATTTTTTTTCCAGTTGTAAATTGACTTGTCAGTCGTAAATTGTAGTCACTCATAGACTTGTGTTTGGTTGTCGGTGCGTGTCCAATCACGGGCAGGCATGTAAATAATGTGGATACTTGCCCTATTATGAATGTATAGTCTCATTTGAACATTGTGATGGAAAGCAAAGCCTCTGAGCTCATAAACAGAGAGTAAGACCACGTCCAGATCAACAGTAACTGCACGGCAGTGAGACTCAGATGTGTTCCCAGATATGGATTTTTATGAATCATATTTCTCTGTCTCACCGGTGTCTTAAACAACACGTCTCACCACTGTAGCCCCCTTGTGTTGCTTTGAGAGAAGCTTGATCTCAGCCTGAACGCAGTTTAAGTGGATCTCCCTGGTCTCACTCCTCTCAACTTACGAGTGTCTGGGCCCGCACATCGGCTCCTGTCCCCTTTACTCTTTGTTCTGTAGTTTGGTGAAAAGTTTCTGTCTCAGTAATAAAACACAGCTCAGCGTGATCTCCACTGACCTGTGGCAGAAGTTTAAATGTGGCTAACACCATGGCCACACTGACACGGCTGTGTGTAGAGTAATAGCACTGTGGTTCTCCTGTGTGCTCAGAAACAACATGATTATCTGATATGATTGGTGTATATTCATAAATATATGCGGTTACTATCTTTTCATGAATCAATTTAGTCGTCTGATTCTAACCATACAACGTTTGGTCCTGTGATCTAAAAAACAAACAAACAAACAAACCCCAACTTAAAACGAATGAATGAAGGCATCAATAAGACATATGATCAAGGCTTTTACTTTGAAATGGCTACATGCCGTATACTGCATATGCATTCTATTGGTAATTTACTACAAAGATAAACATTAAAAAACACTCATTAGAAAACAGTTAAGGGTTCTAATTGCACAAACGTGGCAGACAAGTAACTGAACATGCAGCCATGCAAAAAACTCTGTTCTGCTCCTCTCACGCAGCCGGTATGACCCAGCGTGAGGAACGAGCTCACATTGATAGGACCCAAATGCATGAGAAGGAGATTTGAGAGAGGAGTTCAATGTCTTTAAGGCTCTCAGGCAGGTCAAGCGCAAAAGGAGCTCCGTGGCTCGCTCACAATTTGAGTAATCAAAAACAAAGCTAGACTAAATGCTGCATACGAAAATAAAAGGCGCTCCGTGGTGCACTATCAAAGGCAGTAACTAAAATAAAACTGAACATGAACAAAGAGATACTTGGCTTGGTGAGGAATTCCGATGAGCAGGACGTGAGAGGGGAGAATATATTGGGAGAGCGGGGATCGCTATCAGGTGTGGGTAATCACGAGAGGGCACATGTTCCTGATGTTCTCTGGAACTTTTCATTCCAGCTCCAAGTTGAATGCCCATCGAGTCGATATGAACATACGTCTGGAAAGTTTTGAATGAGTAGAAATATCTGGGCATGAAAAAAGAAGGGCAGGGGAAGATTCCCACAGAAATGCCAGCTTGTTTTAGGCGATGCATAAAATATACATCACGGCCTCCTACCACCATCCTCGATGTGCCGTAAACATCGTCTTGGCCTATCCCACCTCTCGTCCGCATGGTTTGGAAACGTTCTCGTTGTCTGACCCAAACAAAGTTTACAGTCAGAGGGGTCAGGAGTCTGTTTGCACCAGGCAACGCCGAAGGTTAGAGGAGAGAAAGAGGAGGTTTCAAGAGGCATTGTCTTCTTGTCTGTGAGCCTCAGCATCTCTCTGTCTCCTCCTCACACCCCCCCCCCCCCCCCCCCCCCCCCCCCCCCCCGGCGCCCCGCCCTCTGCCTCTGCTCAGCAGGACTCATTAATGACCTGATGTGGGATCTGCCCTTTACTACCCCAACCAGCTGTAACACACTATTTGCAATAATAATAGCCGATGTCGGACCACCCGTCGTTCACCTCCAGCCAGGTGTTCCTGCGCACCTGCAAATTTAATGACCTGACCAGGGAAGTGACTCTTTGACACTTTGACCAGTTATCTGTTTCACCTCTACCTTTTAATGCTTCCAGCTGTAGAGGAGACACACACACACACACACACACACACACACACACACACACACACACACACACAACACACACACACACATGCACATAAATGCACTCTGAAAAGGCTGAAAACAGCAGTGTTTGCTCAGGCTGAAGTTGGTAAATCTGATAAATTTCTCCATAGTATTTCTTAACTGCTTCCAATTAAATTTGCTATACTACTTCTCAAAGTAATACCACGAGATCAAATACCTGGTTTAGAGATATTCTGGTTTTCCCTATTAAAGATGGAGTGTATTGAGTTTTGTGATATCTAGTGGTGAAGTTGGATGTTGCCACTAAATAATCTTATGAGTGTTTGTAAATGAGAAGCAGCGCATGTTTCATCAGTCGGGTAACCTTAAACAGTTCAAGCAAAACACCAATTCAAGATTTGATTGTTCGATTCAGGGAATTTGTAATCGAACAATTTTTAGAGTCGATCCATCGATTAATTGTTTCAGTAGATCTTGCCCCAGCGTCGGGAATCATTGTTCACAGTCTGAACACCTCACACACTATATGTCTTCTTATTGCACCCTCCTTCCCTTTGTACCATGTACACTGTGTCCATGTCTGTATTTCTTTGTGCCACGTTCCTGTATGGTCAAACACACTCACTGACTCCAGTTTAATTTCCCACCATTTCATTGCAATGCTGCATCTGTAATGTGGAGTAAAGCATCAGCACAGGTTTAGCATGATAAAGTGGTGAGTGGAGCTCCTGCTGAGAAGTCTTTCACAATTTGTGGAGCGCCTCTGCTGGAGGAATACATTTGTAGTTTGTAAAGTGTGAGGAGGTCAAGGAGAATTTTTTGTATTTTATTTGGCTGAACATTTGAAATTAAAATGTATTAGTCCCTCTCTCTGTTCCTCCTAATGTTTGTTTTTTCTCTCTCACTCACTCTCACTCGCTCTCTCTCTTTCCCTTCCATCCACTATTTATGCCTGTTTGGACAAATGTAGTTTCACCTCTGTCCAGGTTCCTCATGCATATTGAGCTTTAGAGGCAGAAAAACAAGACAGGAACTTCAAATTGCCTCCTTCATCATGGCCCTGTGATGCTGCAGGGAGTGTTTCCACCTCAACCCCCCCACAGAGCTGAGCCTCATGTGGAGTAAATCCCCAGACCTGTCTCCCCCAGATAGATAACGCTGCACACTCTCTCTCTCTCGCTCTCACTCTCATATCCAGCGTGTAATCTGTTGCACATACTTCCACACAGGTTCACGTCCTCCCCTGGCTGTGGACTTCACGCTGAGCTGTGTTCCACATTCCTTTAACAACCTTGACAATATCTACCAAATACATATGACTGAATAAGGTACACTTCATGCTCCTGGATGTATAGAAACCTGAAGGAAACAACAAAGTGATTAAAAAGCATTCCAGATGCTTTGATACACACCAGGGACACCGGGGTCATGTTGTACTTGGTACTGTACATGGGGATTTTAGGGCTGGAACAAGACTATGCCCTAATATTTTTAACACTGTATGATTTTTTCGAGGCCACATACACCCCAATGTGCAAGTGGGCGGGGCCAGTACCATAGCATAATAACCCACGAACAACGACAAAGTTTCCCCTTTGTTTTAGTGTAAAAAAGTACACAGGGTTGTGTGCGACCCCCTGTGGACAAATTTGAAATAGCAGTTACTTTTCTTTTTTATTTATTTTTTACTGCAGTAAATGTCTTTTCTGTAATTTTTACACTACTGGAATGTCAACTCTTGGGCTGGATTGGACCCTCTGGTTGGCCGGTTGTGGGCCTCGGGCTGTATGTTTGACACCCCTACTCTTGTGTATTGAAAAGTCCATAAAGTATACACTCAAAAACAAAAATACTGCTATAATTATATTACGTAATTTTATATATCATGATAATTATAGTAATATATTATCATGTTGGGCTATTATAAAGCTATCATTATGTTGTCATTGTGGGTCGGTTTTGGTATATGATTGACACCCGCCCTGTTTTGGACTTTGCAAGAAAAAACAAAACATGTAGAAAGATAAAAAAAACATTTTGATAGCACAACAACTAACTTAAAGAAACATGTGACTCTAAAGACACGTACTGAGTCTCTCCAGAATCTCCTCGTCTGTCATTTTGGACTTCTTCCTCTGGCGGTCGGTGTTGCGATACATAGTGTTGGACGTGTTCTCCGGCTGGACCTGCGACTCCGGCGGAGTCAACACTTCTTTGACCGGGGTGGGAGGCTTTGGTGGATCCATGACGGAGCGCGTGTGGATCTGCGGGAGGAGACGAGTGTCATGAGGTTGTCGGGCTATTAAAAAAAACGGAGAACGACCCGATTGGTTGTAAACGCACAGATTTGGTGTGCTCGGGCCGAGGCGCGATGACCGGCGGCAGTTCGTCGTCGTCGTCCTCCTCTTCCTCCTCCTCCTCTTCTTCCTCCTCTTCCTCATCCTCCTCTTCGGACACGGGGGGAGCGATGGGGGGCTCGGACGATGATGTTTTGGCACCCTGAGGAGCAGAGGGAGGAGTTAGTGTGGATGCACATGCCACAAAATAAATAAGAGAAGAAGAAGAAGAAGGAGAAGATCCTCTAATTTTCCCCAAATGTCTCTGTCATGATTGTTACCACAGTAAAGAGCCTTAAAGCCCCAAACCAGCCATGGATGGAGTTTGACTTCTGGCCAGTTGAGGTTAAAGAGGACTCCATTGATGATGATTACGTACTTAAATAGTGATAGTTGTGATATTCTGAGCTTGAGCAGAACACCTGACACAGCAAAAGAAAACGTGTTCAAGGTGCAGTGTGTAAGATTAGGTGACATCTAGTGGTGAAGTTGTATGTTGCATCCATCACCTCACCCTCACCCTTCTGAACATGCAGGAGAACCTATGGTAGACTTCAGTTGTTACTAAAGCTCAAAAGATGTTTAGTACGTCCACTCTGGACTACTGTGAAAACATGCTCCTCATGTTAAAGGGCTCATTTTAGAGTAATGGAAAAAGCAAGTCACACAGTTGATAATGCATTTGAAAAAATGTCAGTATAACTGTTTTGCAAATCATATTTCTACAGACAAAAGTGACAAAAAAAGACTGAAATCTTACAGACTGCACCTTTAATAATGGAGGAAAGAATCTAGTGTTAGAAGAGTGAGGTGCCGTCTGATGGGTTTGTAAAGTTAAGGGTTAGGTGGGCTGCGAACCAATGGACTGGAGCGACTTGATCTATCTAACATGCCGCAGCATTGCAGTAATGGTGATGAAGTGTCCACATCCTCTCAGTGTGGAGGATATCTTCTAATAAGCATGAATAATAAGCCTCAGACATGTTTATTATGCCGAGTCACTCGGCCTGTATCAAGCTCCCCCCCCATCCACCACCCCCCCACCCCCCGCCCTCCCCTCCATGACACTGCTAGTCTTGGATCGCCTTCCTCTTAAGGAATGGAAACATTTTCATCCATCTCCATTTTGGTCATGCATACATGAATCAGTGCTGCTAGTGATTAAAGGGGGAGGGAGGTGGGGCGCGGGGGGGCGCGGGGGATCTGGCTGGCTGCAGGAGAGAGAGGCCCAGCTTCCTTCATTCAGACACATATGGGCCCCCTTTGACCCCGCTCCTTGGGGGCCCGAGCTAAGACTGCAGTGCAGCGCAGAGGAATGAGAGCCTGGCGGACTGGAAGAGAGAGCCATGCGGTAATGTCTACAATGGTGATGGAGTTAAAGGCACATTATTGGGTCGAGTGGATTCAACTGTAGGGGGATGTGAGGTCATACATGCAGTTTGACAGTCATTACAACCCTCTGTGACATGCGGCCCTGCCCTGCCATTTCACAAAGTAAGGAAAAGAGGG
>JAFBJT010106090.1:0-20888 GCA_016785325.1 Chascanopsetta lugubris | reverse complement strand
CCCCTCCCCTCCCCCACGGAATTTAAAATACAGAGATGCCTCTGAACATCGGGTGCAGAGAATTAGGAGGAAATTGAGCTCGGATAAAGCCAATGCGGAGGTATGTAGAAAGTAATGTGGAGGAGTTACCTTGTCAAATAATGCGCTGCAGGTTCTAAGGCTGACAGGAGGCCCAGAGGACAGCAGCCGGTTCTGAATGTGAAGGTTGAGAATGGGAGGATTTACTCAAAGCAAGAGCCACACAGTTTTTTTTTAAGTGGACTTCATGGGGGGGGGGGGGGGGAGGAAGAGAAGGAGGAGGGGGAGGAGGAGGAGGAGGGGGAGGAGGAGGGCAGGGGTCGGCTATGACTGAGGGGGTGGACGTTATGTCCCGGAGGTCGTCCATCTGGTTATGTCACAATGTGTTTGTTTGTAGCTCATGGTAACACAAAGACTGCTGGGTAGATCAGGGCAACGATGGAGGACAGGGCCGGTAAACATACGGCCCGTGGGCCAGAATCGGCCCGCTGGATGGTCCAATCCAGCCCGCGACATACTTGTTATAGCGTAAAAAATTTCAGAGACCTGGAACGCGTGTCAAACTCGTGGCCCGCCGGCCGAAACTGGTCCGCCACATTATTTTATGCGGCTCACGAGAGCTTTAAGGCATATAATTAAATGCACCATGAATTCTAGTTAATTACACATGCCACTTTGTATGTGTAGCAATATATATATATAAAATATGTTTACAGATGTTTTTACATGTATGCAAATGCATACATAATATTTGTAACTTGGATAGATAATAATTCAATATGTAGATAGTTATTTTACAATATGTTAAGGAGTAATAACATCGAGTCCTACATTTACAGAGCAACCACGATGCTGATGAGGCCCTCGGTAAAAATGAGTTTGGACAACCCTGACCTTCTAGATCACGTGTCAAACCTGTGGCCCGCGGCCCAAATCTGGCCGGCCACGTCATCTTACGAGGCCCGCATGAGCTTAAAGGTGTGTAATTGTCTAAAAATAAAAGCCTAAAGCATACTTCGCCCATGTGAATTACACATGGCACTTTTTATGTGTAGCATCAGGGTGTTTACAGGTGTAAACAGGTGTATAGAAATGCATATACAACATCTGTAAATTAAATCAATAATAGGCAACTAAATAATGATACATATGAAGACCATTATTTTACAATACGTGAAGTAGTAATCACATTTAGTCCCACATTTCACACTGGTGAAGTGAGTTTGACAACCCTGACCTACGCGAGCATGATGACTGGATCAGATGGATCTTACAAGAGAGTCACAAAATGGCCAGTAGATTGATGTGTTGTTGTTTTTTGCTGATGCATTATGGGCATTATCTTTCTTAATGCCTTAATGACGGGATAGAATCACAGCAGGACAGAAAAGGGCTACAGCAAGTGATAAGTACACAGATCTCTAACATGTTCCGTGGTTGTGGGAGCTTGAGGCTGACAGACAGGTTGAGGTGGTGTAGGGTGATTCTAGAAACCTTGCTCAAAATCCTATTGGCACCATTTCAGTAGGAGTCTCCTCTGTGGCCAAGAGCTGAGTCACCTCTGCAGCCCTGGATCGCATCGACAGGCTGACGCAGAGATGCTCTTTAATGCCCTCGCTAAGTTTTCAGAATGGAAACCACACCCGCTTGCCCTTCACTGGCAAAGAGGTCTTCCACGCGATGGCCCCCGCGTGAAGTGATCCCAGTGTATTTGGCCCCGGGCAGCAAATCTGACTGAACAGACTTGGATTTCCACTTCTGAGCGTGCACAGGCCGAGGCACTGAAAGCATAGATTACTCTGATCAGAGCCAGGAATGAGGTCAGCACAGTGGGAGTCCCTTCTAGATGCAGCTGAGCCTCTGGTGCAGCCTGTCTATGGGCATTTCAAAAAACTCTGGCTAAGTGGATTGGAAAAACAAACAATGAGCAGCTCGCTCACTCACTCCCTGTGCACGAGCGGTGACACTGATTGGCGTGTGTGCAGAGCGGGTTTTCGGAGCGGTGCCGCAGCTCCGAGGGGGAACACAAACAATTGTGCCAATTAGGGGCAGAGGCCTGTGTGAGATGAGGAGCACAGTCTATCCCCGAACTTCCCAGATAGATTCCCAGAGTCGGTGGGAGTAACCGGAGGAAGATTTAGTGAGGTGTAATTGCTTTGAGGATTAAGTGGGTGAAATAAAGCCACATAATGCTGTAACTTACCTGTTAAATTATTCCACGCTTCTATAAATCATGTGGAAATAAAGATACTCCCCACAACGGGAATGAATTATGGTAGAGAAGGTGAACGGCTAAGAACCACAGACACGATAGATTTGGAATTGTTAGGATTTTTTCTATTGGGCACCGGAGAGATTTGGAGTGCAGCAATAAAAACCCACGTAAAATAGCCGGCGGTGCCTCCTCTGGCAAAGAGCGACATGTTTGATTAACAGCAACACAATTCTTATTTAAAAAAACAACAATAAAAGATCCAGTGTGTAGGATATATTGACGTCTAATGGTGGAGTTGCAGGTTGGAGCTGAGTGGGCCAGAACCAGAGGGTTCAATCCGGCCCGTGGGGTGATTTTGCAAAGTGTAAAAAAGTGTAGACATTTTCATTTACTAATCCGTTTAAATCCTGATGCAATGTATTTTCATTGAATTTACAATTTTGTACAAATACAAAGGGAAATATTTGAAGATAGCTCTTTAAAGCTCTGCCCACTTGAGATCAAACTGGGCTCCATGTGGCCCCTGAGCTCAAATGAGTTTGACAGCCCTGATTTAAAGTCTATTCTGAAATACAATAAAAACACTGATACAACAGGAAATGATCATCCAACATGGCGGCCTCCACAGAGAAGGTTCATTCAGGGGAAATGAAAAGTGTACTTTGTACATTGAGGATTATTTGACTTAAATCATACTCACTAGACCTTTGATTATTGTTTTTAGCTAATAATTCTCATTTACAAACATTGAGTTGTGTTTTATTAAATAAAAAGTCTCCCAAGATATTTTATTGATGCAAATTAAAGTTTGAAAGATTTAAAGATTAAAAAAACAACTCACCAAAGTGTTTGCGGCGATGTACCCATGAGCTGACTTGTCTGTAACAAGAGAGAAAAACATCACTGTAGATACAATCTTTTTTAACCTGTCCTGTCCTGAAGTATTGGAAGTCTTGATGTAAATACTATTTTCTTTCTATATATTTTGATGATTGGTGTTTTGTTGTCTCTAACCTCCAGAGGTGAAGCTCATGTACTTCTGGTTGTTGACAGTCTCTTTGGAGTCGTAGAACTTGAGGACGTCCAGCACGGCCTGCGGGTTCTTCTTCTGCTCCAGCTTGGTGATGTTGGACGTCTGCAGGAGCCGCGCCCACTGCTCGGGGATTCCCTGGGTGAACGGACGGAGATCAGGTGTTAGAAATATGCAGATGATATTTCTATGTTTTGCTGACTGAGTGAGAACAATGTGCTGTGGAAATAAACTGAATGAGGTCACATGACTCATCAGATGAACACGGAGACAGTTGTTGCTGACGTCATGGACTCAGGCTTGTACCTTTGGAAGTCAAATAGACTGGATCACTGTACATACAACAAAGTGCAGTTGGATGAAAGGGAAATGTGATGACTAGAATTTGATCACAGTTGTTTCTATTTCGTGGATATGGTTATGTGTGCGTATGTGTGTATATACATATTACATACTGTATATAAATATTACACATAAAGTATCATATGGGTACATGGGATTTATAAGTGTATATGTGCATGTGTATACATACATATACACATATATATACATATATAAGTATATATGTACACAGTAAATGTACACACAGTAGACACACACACACACACGTGTATATATATATATATATGTGTGTGTGTGTGTGTGTGTGTGTGTACATCCATATCTATCTATGCATAAGACTCTATAACACATAATGTTTGTACAATAGCATAGCTTCCAATACAATTTGCACATACACCACGTCCTACTGGTGTTGTTGGGAAGGGGCCAACTTTGACTGATACAACCAACAATTTGGGACCGAATAAAAAAAAAATGATATACAGCTGAAAAAATAAAAGGAAATAAGGTAATAATGTGTTGTGAGGAGCTACATTTCATCAAGAAATGGGTGGAATGCAACAGTATGTACCCAATTGAAGATTAACATTCCTCGTACTTTATGTGGAGGAAATATGCATGTCAGCGGATGCCATCACTTCATGAAATTGTGCTTTAAGGACTATGTGGGGATTCCGCAAGCGCAAGATTTGTTTACGTATCTAGTAGTCATCAGGAGAAAGAGGGACTCACTGTGAATTCTCCCGTTACAGCATCAAAGCCCACATGAATGGTGTGTTCAAAATCTGAGGGTAGGGAAATCTCCGGACGCTCCTTCTCCTTCTTCTTGTTTGCTGCGGGAGATGAACCAAAATCTGATTAAAGCTTCTTTCAAACTTTAAAGCAGATTACAAGTGAGCGAGAGCAGGCATAAAATAGCGGGCGAGCGGGCAGGGACACTCACTCTTGTCTCCCCCGGGGAAGATGGAGCGCAGGCGGACCTTCTTGTTCTTCTCTTCGGGAGCCATTGGAAGCGGTTTAGAGGCGTGATTCAATGATGAAGAGTCTCGGGAACTACTGTTCATTCTCAAGGGGGGGGCTGGTGGTTTTTCTTCAATATCAACACTATCAGACATCTTTATTGGCACTCACAATGTCCTGCGAGGGAGAAGGTGGGGGGGGGGGGGCAGATGGAGGAGGTCATAGTTAGATGATAAATCAGTCAATAAGGACATCAACAGGTCACTGGAAGCATCAACCACAAACGCTTTGGCCTGGAACGTGTACAAAATACAATCATATTAAAGGTGCAGTGTGTAAGATTTCAGTAATTTTTGTCACTTCTACTGGTAGAAAAAAGTATTACAAAACAATGACACAGTGGCATTTTCATAAGGGCCTAAATGTAATTATTTCCATGAGGAGCAAGGGCCTGCCATGTTTTCACAGTAGCCCGGAGTGGACATACCAACCATCTTTTGTGTTTTAATGACAACTGAAGTCTACCATAGGTTCTCCAGCAGGCTCTGAAAAGTGAGGGTGAGGTGATGGATACAACATGGGACTTCACCACTCACATACTGTAAAAACATGGCGGCCACCATAGAGAGGAGACCTGCTCCTCCTGAAAATATACATTAATGGGCTCATTTAAAGGTAATGGAAATAAATAATACATTTAGGTCATTATAACTTCATGAAAATGTCAATTTGTAATATTTTTTCGAAGTGACAAAAATGGC
This sequence comes from Chascanopsetta lugubris, assembly GCA_016785325.1. Classification (NCBI taxonomy): domain Eukaryota; kingdom Metazoa; phylum Chordata; class Actinopteri; order Pleuronectiformes; family Bothidae; genus Chascanopsetta; species Chascanopsetta lugubris. The sequence continues at coordinate 15,562 of JAFBJT010106090.1, read as the reverse complement.
TGGAATCTTACACACGGCACCTTTAAACACTTATGTATATGTGGCAGAAATGTAATAAACACACACACTGTGAATGTATATGTGTATATCTGAGGCCGCAGCACTGGAGGTCCATGCATTAGTCACATTCAGATAGAAAACGTGGTACTAACAGTTTCAAAGCTTTGGCCTCTTTTAGCATCATATCATTGAGTGATGCTGCAGCAGCCACCCCAGCTGAAATGCATATTTAAGGTTTGTAACACAAGAAATGAAGTGACAACTCCTGAAATGACTCCGTAAAAGACACTCAATCTAAATCGTGCTCCCCTTGCTGTCTGAGTGGCATAGAAAGGAGTGCAGGAGGAGGTGACTCTAAAAGAAAGTGGCAAGAGTAAACATTCCCATCACTCATCCTCTCATCCTCTCCCTCCCTGTCCCACCAACATCTTAGGACTCCTCCACTGCGTCACCCCGAGGGGCCGAGCCCGTCATGTGATGTGCAGCACGACTGTCCCAGAAAGCGGGCCATCCCTCGCCGCCGCCCTCTTCAGCGAGGACCTACATTAGCAAAACAAAGAGCCTTCCTCAGCTCTCGCAGGCGGCGCACTGCCTCTGACAAGCGACACATGTGCCTTCACAGTGCCCCTTTACAGTTTTTACACAAGCACAGCAGCCCGCACAAGACCAACTCTGCTTGGTTACACCCTGCTCTTTGTTAAGTTAACCCAGACAACTGGTTTCTGAAGGACAGAATCAGATTATAGCAGTGTTGTATAAGGAGAGGAAGCCATGATTTAATCACACATGTCGACAGCGTTATTGCACAAGACGTCTGGCTCTTCTTCAGCTTCCCTAAATCCTTAAAAAGACACTTTTCCTCCGTGTTTCCCAGCACTGTGCCACTTCCTCAGAAACCAGTTTGACCAGAGAAAGAGAAGTGATACTGACAGTGTTTCACAAGCAGAAGACTCTGCGAAGACTCTGCGGCAGCCTCTAAGTCGGGGGTGTCAAACCTGGGGCCCGCGGGCCAGAACGGGCCAGAACGGGCCCACCACATGGTCCAATCCAGCTCACGAGGTGACTTTGCAAAGTGTTGAGATTACAGAAAAGACTGTCACTGCGATTTTTGAACAGAGGTAAAAGTACAAGCAAACACACTGTTCATTTGGAGCGGTGGTTTATAGGTTACAATGCTATGGTTTTACTAGTCCCACCCACTTGCCATCACATTGGGGCGTATGTGGAACTAGCATGAGTTTGACAGCCCTGTTCTAGGCTGCAGATCTTTAAGTAGATCATTTATAGACACAATCAACTCTCTTTTACAGAGAGTCTCTCCTCTAATAGATATTTTTGCGCATCAAATACAAATAAAAGTGTCAACAGGCTGTTTTCATATTAAAGGTGCAGTGTGTACGATTTTAGTTATTTCTGTCACGCCTATAAATATCACAAAACAATCACATACAGACATTTTGATACATTTCTAATATCCTAAATGTTTTATTTAAAAAAAATATTTTTTTATATTTAGTATCATATTTTTATGAGTAGGGGGTCCTCTCTACGGAAGCAGCCAAATTTTTACGGTAGCCCAGAGTGGACATACTAAACATCTTCTGAGTCAACTGAGGGCTACCATTGGTTCCCCTGCACCACTAGATGTCACCACATTTGACACACTGCACCTTTAAATGCTATGACATGTTGACAAACTACAATTCTTACGGAATAAAACATGGCTTAAATATCCAATATAAGTTGGAAGGGTTTAACCCTGCAGCCCTTTCAGCAACTCATCCATAGTCGGGGCTACAAGATTATATTTGTATATAACATACTGTCTGTACTTATCTAAGCTTACTCGATGGATTTATATTTCTTATCAAACATTGTGGAAACAGGTTATCAGTGACAGAGCCAGCCAGTGAGCTGATGGAAACTGTAGATATTTAAAAAAAAATATATCCTCTATTCAAAAATCAGATTAGTTCACCATTTGATCTTTCCCAAAAACAGATTTAGGAAAAGGTGACGAACTCCCTATCGCTAGAGATAAGCAACCAAATATGATAATCCATCTTGGGGGACATGATGATTTTGTAGAACCACCAGACAGCTACTGAAAAAAATGGTTTTAAAGCACTGATTCATGCTCCAGATAGTTTTCCTGGTGTGTGTCCAGGACTGTGTGTATGGGATATACTGCTGGTGCTTGTGGTGGGGGTTGGAGCCTATGGAGTTTTTTTTTTTTAACACAGCTGGATGAGCTCCAGGTTAGACGTCTGCAGTGAACTGGTTCTCTGAGGCCGGGGGTTAGGCGTGTCGCTGACAACAAAACCTGGAGGTGACACGGCTGTTTACAAAGGAGTGCTACAATGCTGACATGCCACAGAGGCAGGGAGCCGCTGACGACATTGTTGTCATTGAGCCTGAGGAGGAAAGAAAACGAAAGCTGTGATGAAAACACAGGGAAGGCGTAGTGACACTAAATCTAGTGAAAGGCTCATCAGGACTATTTGGGTCCACGTGTTATCGCTGGATGGCCCAGAGTGAAGTAAGTGGTGCTGTATGCGACAGAGCAAGTCTTGTGTTAAAGTGATTAACGCCCCCCTCCCCAAACCTATTAGCTAATTTATGAAACCTTTATTAATGAGTAGAACTATGCATGCTTCCAATTGACTTGTTGCCCCGCCCCCGAGCATCGGGAACCAATCACATCCCTCGTAGCGCCACATCCAGCTCCTGTTTCTCCATTGAAAAACTTCCGTTTGTTCTGGTTTCAGAGACATTTATCACGTTAAAACGGTGAAAAATGGTGAAACGGGTGAGCCAAGGCTTAAGCTCCTCTGCGGCATTCAAAACCATTCAAATCAAATCGTGTGTCACTCTTGAGATATTATCATGAGACAAATCCATAAGCATAATCTTGTGAAACACATTGCTACGAGCCTCCGATTGTTGACGACAGTCATCGTTATGTGCAGAAGTGGATTCAGCAACATGTGCACATGTCACAAGCCAAGACCCAACAACAGTGACAGGGAGATAATCAATGGGGGTCACAATCTGTTCAGCAAATACAGCTGTGAGCCCAAAGATCAATGGGCGCAGCATCGGATGCTGCACGGTGAGGTGGCATGAGGTTATGAGAAGGTGGAAATGATACTGAATGAAATGTTCCCGGCCGGACGTCACTGACTCTCACCTCCTCCTTGGAACTGGGAAAGACAAGGAGCGCTTCAAAGTCAGAGTGAAGGTATCGTATGCACCGAATGCAATTTCCATAAAGGTGAGAAAATTACAACAAAAACACCTACAGATTGGATATATCACAGATTTGATACATGCAATATATGGATGTTTGGCTAGTTACGCTGTTGCAAGTCAGCTTAAAGGTGCAGAGTGAGCATGGTAACCCTTGGGTGTTAAAACTCAAATAGGGTTTTGTATGTTCACTCTGGGCTACTGTAAAAACATGGCGGTTCCTTATATAAGTATACATAAAATAGCTCATTTAAAGGTGCAGTGTGTAAGATTTTGACCATTTTTGTCACAATCACAAATTGACATTTTCATGAATTTATAATCACCTAAATGTTTTTTTTTTCTTTTACCCTTATATGAGCCCATTAATGTATATTTACATGAGGAGCGGGTCCTCTCTATGAAGGCTGCCATGTTTTTACAGTAGTAACAGGACCTACTCATCACTTTTTGGGTTTTAATGACAACTGAAGTCTACCATAGGCTCTCCTTCATGCTCAGGTGATGAATACAATGTGCAACTTCACCTCTAGATGTCACCAAATTTTACACACTGTGCCTTTAAGAGTAATGGAAAATGTATATAGATTTAGGTGATATAAATCCATAAAGATTTCAATATGTAATTCTTTTGTAATTGATTTTCACGAATATAAGTGACAAAAAAATGTACACACTGCACCTAAGGATGGCAGATTCATGGAGGCCCAGACATTTCTGATTCTTCGCTTGGCGTAAAACACTGACCTATTTACTGTGCAGACTGACAGTCAGTCAGTCAGACAGCAAGAGAGAGAGAGAGAGAGAGAGAGAGCGAGAGAGCACTGTCCCTGAAACAAGCAGCTCCTCTTTCTCACACACACAGTCCAGTCTCTGCACATCGTAAATCAACGCCACGCTCGCCTGACACGGAAGATAGACTCACACGAGCCCGGAATATTCCAGTTTCTGTCATTCACGACATGGTTCGCTCCTCGAGCTGCGCGAGAGATTCTCAAAACGCTGTAAAACTGTATCTCAAACGACGCAACGAGTCACCAGCTCTACTGAGTCATTAACTGGGGATGTTTTCCACGTTCCTCTCCCCATGAAATATTAATCTAGCCATGGAGAGCAGGGCCCGTTTCTCCTTCTTTCAAACATTAATGCTGAATTTCAATGGTTGACACAGGAAGAGGCTCTAATCTCGAGCCCATGACGGCTCAGTAATGGCCTCTGCAGTTGTGGTGGTGGTGGTGGGGGGGCTCTGTAAGCACGGCTCCTCATGCGCCTGATTAGGACACACTCCCTGTTTGACTTGGCTTTAGCTTTGGCAGTGCAGCTTCTTTGAAGGATGCTGATTACTTGGATGGGCTGGACAGCTAGAGGACGTTCAAAGGATAAGGAGGAGGCATGGAGGGAGGGAGGGAGGGAGGGAAGGGGGGACCGGGGGGAGGGGTGGGGTCTCAGAAACGTCATAGTTATCTGATTTATCTGGGTTTTACTGACCACTGTGGAGGATTTCTAAAACCGAGGAGGACACAGCCAGAAAACCTTTAAAGCACAACAACAACAACAACAACAACAACGGAGACGTCCATGTTTGAGCGCTGACGACCGGCAATGCACAGCAAGCTCGTCAAGGTCAGAATATAAAACACACACACACACACGCAGAGGAGATGCCATGAGATGCCATCCCCCTCTCATTTCAAACAGAGGGAGGGAGCTTCAATTCAGTTAGGAAGAGCTTTGAGAAGGATCCACCATCACGAGATCAAAACCTCATGGGGCCAAAAGCAGGCAGCAGCGTCTGCCTGAAGGGAAACAACCTGATGTCCTGCAGGAGGTTTTTTGGGGGTCTTTATGTAACATTCAACACAGGATATTAGTGTCTGATTTGAAGATTAGGCAACAACACCTGATGCTGTGTGTAATTTTAGCATTTCTAAGGAACCATGTGTGCTCACACCATCAGCAGCTGATGCTTTTCAATATTGATTACTGACCTTATTAATAACTAATAACTACTAGTACTATCAATGATAATGATAATAGTACTGGTACTGCAAATAAAATATAGGTCAACCCCCAAAAGCAGCGGTGTCAAACATACAGCCCACGGCCCAAAACTGGACCATCATTTGGATATCTGAACTACCTTCAAAGCCAAACAACGTCTCATGAGTCCTTATGAAACCTCATTTGATTTAAAGGTGCAGTGTGTACGATTCGGTGACATCTCGTGGTGAAAGAGCATGGAGTTTCACCTCACCCTCACCCCTCTGAACATGCAGTAGAACCGATGGTAGACTTTAGTATGTTCACTCTGGGCTACTGTAAAAACATGGCGGCCCCCGTAGAGAGGACCCGCTCCTCATGAAAATATACATTAATGGGCTCATTTAAGGGCAATGGGAATAAAATGTTTTTTTTAATCATCAATTCATGAAAATGTCAGGATGTAATTGTTTTAGCATTTTTTTAGATGTGATAAAAATGACCAAAATCTTACACACTGCATCTTTAAATAAAACATGTTTTGTATTCAAATCTGCATCAAATTACGAACACACACATTCTTGTACTTCTTGAATGAATGCATTCCCTTGCCCCTTCCCCTAACCATTCCATCTTAGCGCCGAACCTTAACCTTTACCCTAAACCTAACCCTGAGGCTTAACCCTCAAAACAGCTCATCAAAGAAGTTGTTTTTGACATGATTTACAATATCTAAAGAACGGGGGGAACAATCGATACTGACATTTAAAGGCTTCCTCTACTTCCATCTAAACTCTGATAATGGATGAATTGAGGTTCAGCAGTGTTTGGGTGTAATCCTACTAACCCACAAACGCACACACTGGCTCTGTCTGACACATAATCACTCCATTAGTGTCCAGCAGATGTTTTACATTGTGATAGCAGAGCGTATGACCACATATGGTGAACCTGGACTTTCCAAAACAACATCCTACACGCCGCCTCTGTGAAGAAATGACTGTTGCCATAACAGCTCTCGTCTGTTCCACCCCCTCCACCTCCCTCAGTCTGGTTCCACCTTCCCCTGTTTAACCCTGCTTTGCATACAGCTGTAGATGTTTGGCTCATAACATCAGTTTCGTTAGAACAGGTGGCAGTGAAGGCAGTTTGTTGTTGTCATTTTAATGCCCCAACCTTTTTTTTGGCAAAAGTCTTGAAAAAAATAAAAGATTCAATTCTCCTTGAGAAGGACATATTCATAAATATTGACTCTGTCACCCTGCATGGAGATCTCTTTCTTTCATCGCCCTCAAAGTGTTGGAATCATGAGTTTCATGTCACAACTTTTGTGTTTTTTTTTACCATTTTCAAAATGTCTATTTCTAGCTGACACTCGTGCCTTCGGGGACACGCCATGAAAAAAAGAAAAAAAACATCTTTTAATCATGTTGGTAGAAAAGCTTTATACCCGTTCATAATATGCCAACTGGAGCATGATTACACTATTTCAAAGGCAAACATAAATGGACCCAAAAGCTGCTCGTCCATGTTAAATGCCCATTCACACTGACCCGCTGGATTCCCATCGGAGATCTGAGCCTTCGCTTCACATGCAGGACAAATCCTGACAGTGTATTCAAATACACTGACTGAGTGTTTTTATCCATCGGCACATAAACAAGTTTAATCACTAGCCAGTGATCTATTATTAGCCACTGCACAGATGTTTGATTTGGTTTCACTTTAGTCACTTTCTTTTCTGGAGTTTATAGAGAAACAAAATTCCCTACAATCATTCTACATCATGGAATCAAATGTTTTGATATGTATATCTATTAATATATCTGGTAAACAGCTCCCATCTTGCTCCATCAAGGCGCATCTACACTTTCTATTTCTGTAACAGGGAAACTACAGAAACATCATGTGGCCCACAACTGGACTCATTAATGACACTCTGACTGTATGATATGGGATGCCATGCTGTCAGGTGGTTCTTTCATTTGGCACAATATCTCAAGGTGTTACTATGCAACTAATGTGCTGACCAGGGAATAAAAAAAAACATTGTCACTGTTGCTCTTAAAGGTGCAGTGTGTACGATTGTTGTACATTTTTGTTACTTGTGCGTGGAGATCAAAGTAGCCTGCTTACATATTCACAAATGTATAATCACCTGATTGTATGAGGTTCTTTTTGCATTACCCCAAAATGAGCCTTTTAATGTATATTTACATCAGGAGAGGGTCCTCTCTATGGGGGCCGCCATGTTACAGTAGGCACGTGGCCACTGAGGGCTACCATAGGTTCTCCTGCATGCTAGAAAGGGAAGGGTGAGGGATACACCATGCAACTGCACCACTAGATGTCAGGTGATGTTACACCCTGCACCTTTAAGGACTGATAAAAAAAAGAGCTATCCCTTTACATTTCCATGTAACAAAAAATAAAGGGGATTCATGTATTGGTTTAACTTGATTTAATGAAAACAAATAATCTCAAGGCATTTGACACACAACACTACTTTAAAGGTACAATATGTAGAATTTAGTCACATCTGTTCGTGAAGTTGCGTGTTGCAGTTGAAACTACATAATATATAACATTAAAAGCATATATATTTAATGCACTCATAAATGCATCATTGACATAATTTTAAATTTTGTCATCCGAATCTTACTCACTGGACCTTTAAATATGACTCTTTGCAGTGAACATATGATTGAGTGAGAAATAAATTTGAATATTTTCCTGGTAAACTGCATAAAAATAATGCTTCCATACCATTGGTTAATGCAGCCGTCATGGTAACTTTAATGTTATGAAATGGGAAAACCAACATTGTTGTTTTTCCTGTAATCCTCTTTAAAACCACACACAGCTCTTTTTTTCCAACACACCTCTTTTGTTTGGCTCTTTAAAATTCTCCTCTGATCAGGCGCGATGTTAATCAGCAGCAACACTAATGAGATTGAAAAAGCACCCAGCGATAAAAAAAATCTGTCTTATCTTCCCTTCAGTTGATCTCGCTAATTACTCTTTCACATTCAGAGGATTCGGTGGCTCTTACCCCACAACAGCTCCCATGGCTGATTTGCTCACTATCCAGTCACCCTCTCTCTCTCTCTCTCGCTCTCTCTCTCCTCGCATGGGTGTGAGATACCAAACCTCATAATTAGAACAAAGCAGCGGAGAGGAAGAGGAAGAGGAAGAGGCAGGTCGGTCCATGCTCTCATCCCCCCAGACTCCAAATCCTTTCTCATTCTGTGCGGCATCATCCTTTCACACTCACTCCCCTGTGGAGCTCACTCTGTCATCTCATATTAACTCCATTGCTGCTCCACTCCTATCTGACACACGCCTTGACTTGCTTACAGCTGTCACGCGAGGTTCAAAATCTGAAGAATAACAGTTTTGTGTCAGTAATAATGTCCAAGGGGATTTAATGAGCAGTGTGTCCAACTTCACATGTCAGCAGCGATGGTAAACTCATTCGAAGAGGAACGATTGATGAAAATGACTAGTTGGAGACAAGGCCTAATTGTATTCAAAGCTCATTAATGTATTTACCTCTTATCACATGTACCATTTTCTTTTGTCGATGAACCCACAGGATTCATAAAGTCAATTTGATCATATCAGAACCTTGTACGTATTCTTTCATAAGAATGTAGTATTGTATAGGATCCTAAAGAATAATATCGCACTGCATCCTATTGTGCCTCATCCTGTGCTACATATTGTACCACCGCCTTTTGTAACACATAGACTTTCATTGTGTATCACAATGTGTCAAATACCATATTATATATCTTAGTAGTAAATTCTGGACAAAACACCAATTTCCACTTCTATACCAATACAATACTAATATACATTTCCTTGCCCATCTCATGGTTCATCCAGTAAATTGAAGTACACTAGCATTGCTGGTCCACTCCTGGACAGATGTAAAAAAAAAAAGAAAAGAAAGATCAATTCTGTAATCATCAATTATCTTTGTGGGCTGCAGTGGATTTTTGTCATCAAACGAAAGGCTCTATATTTATTTTTCTGTTTCACTGTCTGTTCACTTGTTGAAAGAGGAGACTTTCTTTTGTGCCTGGGCCACAGGGAGGCCTCACACCATGTAACCCTAACAGTCATGCCCTGGGTTAACAAGGATATGAATGGAATAGATACACAGCCAGTAATGCACCATAGAATACGCTGCTTATCTTGGTGACAGGGGACACTAATGGCTTCCTGAGTTCAGTCATGAGCATCCCCTTGATCCTGCATTATAAGAGGACGTGCCAACAATTAGACAAGCCAACCACAGTTTCGTTTCACGCTACAAAGACGCCAGCTACACACTGACAGTATGTAAACACTCTTTAGCCCTGATCTTCCTTTTCATTTGCAACTCAAAGACACGAGCGTCATGCAAAGGTGAGGCTTCATCTGTCTGTTTTCAAGGTACATGGGAGGGCTGTGGCCAGTGTCGCGTACCAGCTGGTGGCAGAAAGGGGGAGTGCCACACCAGCCGGTGCACCTTCTTAAAAAACGCAGCGCCTGTAGGGTCACACACAAAAACCAAGGGGGTAGGCAAGGGGGTATATGTACATTTGACACTCTCTACAGCAGGGGGGTCAAACATACGACCTGCGGGCCAGAGCCAGCCCACCAAAGGATTCTATATGGCCCACAAGATGACTTTGCAGACACTGAAGACTGCCATTTTTATATATACATATATTTTTAAGTAACGAACAGTTGAATTTGTCCACTGGCGGTCGCACACAACACTGTCAGGTGGGCAAACTGTTCATGCCGGACGTTCCAGTAAAATGTCTAGAGCTGGGGGTGGGGTTTCATAAGGGGCAAGTTTACCTGATTGTCATTACATCCTTACATTTTAAGGATTGTAATGACGAGGATTCTAAGGAAACAACTGAGTTTTTCATTAAATTTACAAGTGTACTTTTACTTTTTAGCACTAAAACAAATGAAAACATTTGAAGTTGTCATTGTTTATAGGTCATTATGTTATGATTTTACTGGTCGGGCCCACTTGTGCTGAACTGCTCTAAAGTCTTCTCAGTTGTCAGGTATTTTGCATTTATGCAAAATAGGGTTGAAAAAGTGGAACCTGTATTACTTGGTCTGGTCTCCATGTGTCCGTGAGGTAGGGCCTTGGTGTGCATGGTACCTTCCACGATTACACTGCACACAACAATGTGAATTTTACTGTTGTCTACATAATTAAAACTGGCCATGCGTTTAATTTTAATCACCCCCGCCAGGATAGACTCATATAGCCTGGGTGTAGAATAATTGTTACCACAACACAGACGAGACCGTGTCAACAAGCGAATCCACAATATCAGCGTCGGAGAGAAGCTAAATTCCTTCCGGATGTTTTGATGCAGGGCGACGGTGAGTGAGTGAGCAGGGACGTGCTGTTGTTTATTAGTGAGCATTCATTCTTCATGAGGCTGCGAGACGCAGTGTAAACAAAGACACCAGCTTCTCTGCAAATAAGAAACACAACTGTGTTTATCTGCAGTAACAGAACTCAACAGGGAATCTTTGGTCCCATCACATATATATTATGATAATGATGAATGTTGACCAAAGACAAGATGAAGTACTCTACGAGCAATTTAAAGGTGCAGTGTGCAAGATTTGGGTCATTTTGGTCATGTTTTTACAGTAGCCCAGAATGGACCTACTACACATCTTTTGAGTTTTAATAACAACTGAAGTCTACGATAGTTTCTCCTGCATGCCCAGAAGGGTGTGGTGATGGATACATGTAACTTCACCCCTAGAGGTCACCAAACCATACACACTGCACCAAATATGGCCCCGATACAGCACTTTATCATAGGTCTAATGTCTATCCTCAGGAAACACACCATGAACAAAACAGGTCAAATGTGAGCTTATGACACTTACAGCAATTATTTTTCGAAATGATAAATGACACCGTCACCATGGAAACCACCGGGACAGACGTTTCATCTTCAGCCTCCAACACTTTACCACCTGCAGCCTGATCATCCTCAATCAAACTCAAGTTCAGATGAAAACTCCCTACAAAGTCTTTACCCCTGTGAAACATGTTAATCTCGTAAACCCAATGAACCCTCCTCCTCCTCCTCCCTCCCCTTCTGCCACATTTCATCCCTTTATTTATTCTCCAGCACTCTGGAACCATCTGGAACATCATTGCTTCATTCATTGTGTCACTTTTTTTTCTTTTCTAAAAGGTGCTGTGTGTAAGATTTGGTTACATCTACTGGTGAAGTTACATGTTGAATCCATCACCTCATCCCTCCCATCTGAGCATGCAGGAGAACCTATGGTAGACTTTAGTTGTAAATTGTAAAAATAAAAAAAAACACTCAATTGTTCAAAACTCAAGTGACGTTTCGCACATCCACTCTGTAAAAACTACTGTAAAAACATGGTGGCCCCCGTAGTGTGAATCCTCTCCTAGGGGCTCATTTAAAGGCAATGGAAATAAATAAAACATGAAGATTTAAGTCTGTAATTGTTTTGTTAAATTTTTAGAGGTCATCATCTTCAACATCTTACACACTGCACCTTTAATTCTTAGGGTCTTGCAAGCTCCCAGGACAATGTCTGACAAACCCCTGAGGCCTCGGAAACAGGTCAAGTCAAGCGAGGACTGTCTTTATTTGTCTGCACACAATCACCCGACACACACACACACACACACACACACACACACACAAGGAACCCTGTTCTAAGTAGCAACAGACATCAAGTAGGGAGATTACGCAGGGAGCTGTGTCAATGTGTCAGTGTGTGAGTGTTTCCTCTCTCTCTCTCTCTCTCTCTCTCTCTCTCTCTCTCTCTCTCTCACACTCACACATACTGTCTCTCTCGATCCATCTCTCACACTTACTCTCCCTCCCCATCTGAAGACAAAATGGCCAGATGGCTTCCAATCCTACATGCTAATCCACAACACACACACAGGCTGCAGCTCTGACACACCTACCACCAAGACTAGCTGCCTGCTCGGCTCTGGCCGTAAAAAAGAGGCGCGTGAATGCGCTCTAACGCCCGGCACGAGGGCGCAACACATTAACAAACTGTCAACGGGCATCCTCCACCATAACTCCACTCAACAATAGCGGCATAAACCCATGCAGCCACACTAAGTCCTCAAACAGATGGAGGCCTACTTGTGTGCAATGCGTGTGTGTGTGTGTGTATTGTGTGTGTGTCCTACTATCATATTTCAAGCCAGCCCGGTTAGCCAGGACACGGGCTAAGATGAGGTCCTGTGTCTTTTGCTTTTGTTAGCCGAGGTGAGGTAAGAGAAGCCGCATGCGTTGGGTTACAGAGGCCAATGGAAAACATGGGGAAGCCCAAAGCGGCACAATAAAGCGCAATGAGGCGGACATATTGGAAAAAAGACACGGTTTGCATTGTTTATCTTCTATGACTGCGTTAAATAAAGCTGCAGGACCATGCAAGTTTACATCAGATGGCACATTGAATATAATTCCAAATCTGTTTATATACAACAACAATACACCTCTATAACAGTAAAGGTACAGTGAGTGAGATTTCGGCCATTTTCGTTATCTTTAAAAAGAATACAAAAGAATTACATACTGTCATTTTCATGAAATCTATTATTTTTCTTCCACTACCCTTAAATGAGCTCATTAATGTATATTTACATGAGGAGCGGGTCCTTTCTACGGCGCCCACCATGTTTTTACAGTAGCCCAGAGTGCTATTACAAAATAATTACATACTGATATTTTGATGAATTTATAATCACCTTAATATGTGTATTTTTTCCCATTGCCCTTAAACTGAGCCCATTAACGTATATTAACATGAGGAGGACATCCTTTCTATGGATGCTGCCATGTTTTTACAGTAGTGCCATAGGTTCGCCTGCATGCTTAGAAGAGTGAGGTTGGGGTGATGGATGCAACATGCAACGTCACCTTAAGATGTCACCAAATCGTACACACTGCACCTTTAAAAGGAACAGTGTGTAAGATTTGGTGACATCTACTGGTGGAGTTGCAAGATAACCTATGGTAGCCCTTGGTTGTCATTAAAGCTCAAAAGATGATCCACTCTGGGCTATTGGAAAAACATGGTGACCCGTTCCTGATGTGAACATATGTTAGGGGCTTCTTTTTAGGGTAATGTAAAAAGCAATTTAGGCCAGTACACATTTGTATAAATGTCTGGATATAATTGTTTTGTAATTCTATTTAAACAGATGGTAGTGGCGAAAATCAAGCAAACTCTTACACACTGCACCTTTAAGTACCGAAGAGATCAGCAGGTCCAGGTGCAGCAGCCTTTCAAACACGCATCCCCGACAAATCAAGCCAGAATAAAACCAATGCATTATTTACGTAGAGTGTAAAAGGAGAAGTCGTAGCCTTGCATAGAAAAAAGATACTATAAATGAGGATTCTTTCTTTTCTCTGTGATGATTTATTCATTCTTTTTCTCCTCCCTACATTTTCAAACAGCCTGAAAATGAATTTGTAAAAATAAAAATAATTGTGGGTTTGTTCTCCATCAAAGTTCCGCTGTGAAAACATCATCATCAGCCTGCATTCTATATTGTTCACAGTGTAAACAATGTAGAATGCAGGTTGTGGTTTTAGGAGCAGACACTTTCACATCATCAAATTTTGACTCGCACCAGCTTCTGTCTGTGTTTCCTTGTATTAAGATTTCATGCAAGTAAGCGCAAGTAAACAATTTGATGATGTTAAACTAATGGCAAGCATGTCGTACACCATGTTAATTTGTGTCACTAAAGTATCATGTGAGAATTTCTTTTTATTTAACAAGCACAATTCAATTGAATTATTATCTTTAAAAAATCAGAATTTAAAAGCTCCAGTGTGTATGATTTAAGTTAAATAATCATAACAATCACCTCAATATACAAAGTGAACTTTAATTACCCCAGAATGAGCCCTAACTGTGGAGGTAGCCGTGTTGGATTATCCTTTCCTGTTTTATCAATGTTTTTATTATATTTCAGAATTGACTTTTGGGTTTAAATCAGGGTTGTCAAACTCAGGAGCCACATACGCCTGAGTTTGATCTCAAGTGGGCAGGGCCAGTAAAATCATAGCATCATAACACATTTAATGAACTCTTTCTACTCTTCTAATCTTTTTACAAAACATTATGAACAACCTTACTTTACTTTGAAGAAAAAATGCAGTTAATGTCTTTTCATTAATCTTTCACACTTCGCGGGCTGGATTGGACCCCCTGGCCGGCTGGTTTTGGCCCACAGGCCGTATGTTTGACACCTTTTTCACAAACTCATGTACAGCTTGTATCCCTCCTTGTTCGGGTAGCAATAGATGGATGGGATAAAATGCACAAGTGTGTGGGCATGTAGTTGGAAACAGAGCAGGAGGTAGCCATAGTACTATGCGACTCTTCTATCGTACTGTGTCCTTATCTGATTGTTACACTGCATTAGATTATTAATGGAGGCCTGGTGTCCATCCTGCCAAAAGCTGTGCCGAGTAATGTGCTGGACTAGCAAATACATTTTGAGTCAAAAAAAGTAATTCAATAAAATCCACAATGTTTTTTGAGTGGAAAAAAACAAATGAATGGTTGTAAATATAAGGCATAATAACGTTGTCTGTCTGGATCATGGTGAATGGATGAGTATCAATAGCAATGTAACAGCCCGGCGTTCAAAGGGAGTACATCACCTTCAATGTCCCATCCCCCACCCCCCCCCCCCCCCCCCCCCCCCCGCTCCCCCGCTCCCCTCATCTCACCCTCCCTAGCTCCATCACTGACATGACTCCCTCACATCCCTCCGTCACACGACAGCCAGACAACAGGTCTCCCATCAGGCCCTGCTCATCCTCACGAACCTGGGGATGACTCTGCTTCTTAGGGGGGGGGCATCTCTCTCTCTCACACCCTCTCTATCAAGCTCTGACACCACAATCAGACATACGTACATTCAGCTGTATATCCACCTCTATCATCCTCCTCCTCCTCCTCCACCACTGTGGAGGGATCCGAGGCGGAATAGCTCAGCTTTCACAGGACCAGGCCCCCACCCCCACTCCCGATCCCAAATGAAGTCAGGTGACCAGATGTTGTATATCTCCCCCGTCACCACAGCCGCCGCCATGAAACCGCTTACACACACACATCCATGTTAAAGCCGGGAGACGGAGGCACGTCTCCTCTGGGGGATGGAGATTCGAATAAAAGAAAAAAATGGAATCGTATCTTTAAAAAAAACAAAAAAAACAAGGCAGTGCGGAGACAATAAAAGAGCATCCATCAGCCTATTAAACATCCATCA
>JAFBJT010106089.1:73825-84872 GCA_016785325.1 Chascanopsetta lugubris | reverse complement strand
AGCTCCACAACCCAAATTTTGATTCTGGGATTAAGGTATTTCTTCGCGCTTCAGCGGAGAAGCGGCCATCCGTGCCAACTGTTCTTACAGTCCACGGTGTTAAAGAACCTCCTGGTACTGACCTCAGACCAACCCCCCCCCCCCGACCCGCCCCCCCCCCCCCCCCCCCCCCCCCCCCCCTTTGGAGTTTCAGTGGAGTCGAGGCCCTTCTTCTCTGTGGTGCACCAAAAGATGAAGAGCACAGAGCAAGCCCCAGGCCCTGACAGTTATATTTACTGTCTGCAACCAGAGAGAGAGAGGGGGGGGGGGTAGGAGGGTTTAAAAAAATAAATAAATAAAACAGGAGGAAAGAAGAAAAAAAACACAGGAATGAAAAAGAGAGGGAGACAGAGGATGATGTTGCCATGGTAATGGAAATATGGCTGCTCTTCAAAAACCTTGAATGTAGGTGGTGTTGAGATGAGTGTGTGTGTGTGTGTGTTTTTTTTTTCTTCCTTTCAGTTTTACAGATATCATGGATGTGCTGTGGCCTTTTGGTTTCACAGAAGACTGAGATGCCATCAGAATTATCTATTGATTGATTTTGGATAGCCAGAGGATGGCATTTCTGGGCATAGAGGACGTGTGTGAAAATGTGGGTTAGGCCCTGCAAACCCCCTGCAGCAAGTGGGGCTTATTTGGCAAACGCTGTCGATATTGTAAAAGTCCTTTTTTACCGAATTCAGTTCACTGAAATCAATTATGTTTTACTTCAGTAGAATCACTAAAGCCCAATTAGGGTTTCACATCAATCCTATGCTGAAGTCTTGGGCCGCTGATTTAGCATTTCCATATAAGTATGAAGTCGTCATTAGACAAAGGACCGTCTGCTTTAGTAGATTTACAATTTTGCACATTTGCCGCCACCCTGCAGGTGTGATCTAAGTTGAACGAGCGCTGCCTTTTGTTGACAGCAGCTTTATCCCCGTCTTTGTTCGACCTAAAACCTTGGTCGTGTGCTGAGAGTTGCTGCCGGGATTGGATTCTGAAAGGTTGCCAAGAATGCTAAGTATCTTGTTTCTGAAGAGTCTGAATATGATGAAGACGCTAGATACTGCGCGACCGTGTCACTCACCTCTGTCACTGGTGTTGTCTTCAGGTACCGGAGAAAGTGGCAAGAGCACCTTCATCAAGCAGATGAGGATCATCCACGGAGCCGGATACTCAGATGAAGATAAGAGGGGCTTCATCCGGCTGGTTTACCAAAACATCTTTACCTCCATGCAGGCCATGATCCGTGCCACTGAGAACCTCAAGATTCCATACAAATATGAACAGAATCGAGTAAGGACAAGCAACGTCGACTTACTTTCATTTATTCTATATCAGTTAGTAATTAAAAAGTGTTGTTATTGTTTGTTTTACACAGAGCTCTTTTCTTTTGAAGCTCTAAGAACTGTCAGGTGAACGCAGTTACTATTCAGTAAAACAGGAAATGGTAGGTGTGGTCCTTTTTGAAAGGATTCCAAACCGTCATCTAGAAATATAATTACTACTTCTACAGTACCCGTAAAAATCACTGGCACAATAAAAACAAATACTTCAGTGAAGTCTTAGGAGCAGCCAGAAAAGCAACCGTATACTTAAGGAGTGTCTGCACCTGAAAATGTCAAAAACGTCTTTTTAGGCTGTTGACTGATTTTTGATTTGCAAAGTCATCTTGATATTTTTATTCAAACAATGTTAGTATTGGTTTTCCTTTCGCCAAAGTGTTTATATGGAACAGCCTCCTCCCCCTGTTACTGTTCTCAGTTGAAACGTGCAATTCTTTCTTCGGATAAACTGTCTTGTGCGTGTGGAGTGATGCATCTTAGCTCATGCAGCAGGGACATTATCTTTGGAATAAGTGAAATAAGTGGGTGGTTGGGCTCAGCCAACGGCCCCAAACAGACGCGTCATGACTGAGATAATGTGCTCTCCGTGTTATATTGTTGCCCGTCTCATTGTGTCTCCCTCTCGTATGACTTGCAGTCTAATGCCATGCTCGTGAAGGAGGTGGACATCGAGAAGATCAATGGTTTCGACCAGCCCTACATTGTAGCAATCAAAACCCTGTGGGCCGACCCGGGCATCCAGGAGGCCTACGACCGCCGCAGAGAGTACCAGCTGTCTGACTCCACTAAATAGTATGTTTGTGTGTTCATTTCTATTGGTCAGACAACAGCTCTGATGTGTTTTGTTTGTGTGTGTGTGTGTGAGTGTGTGTCTGTGACAATGTGTGTGTGTGTGTGAGTGCGATTTAAAGAGTTAAAGATAGATACAGATGACAACATCAAATATCTTTACTCCCACACTGCTGTGAAACAATTTGGGTTGATGTAGTAATAATATGTGAACCAAATGCATGTGTTTTGAGTGGTAGGATTCCACTGGGGACAATATCCCCACAACAAAGCAGTCTGTCTGGGACTAAAGCTCTTTCCCCAACTTGAGTAAAAGCAGCTTTTTGGCTCAGTGGTCAAGGTTAAGGTCAGCCATGTAATAGTTATGGTTAGAGTTACAGTAAGTCTCCAGGAAATGAACACAATTCGATGTCTGCGTGCACGTGTGTGTGTGCGCGCGCGCATGCAGGAACCACAATTGCAGGCAGAATTTGAAGACAACAGTTCTTGGCGTAATTAGGGTGTGTTTGGATTTGTGGCTGGTGTCAGGTTGTGTGTGTGTGTGTGTGTGTGTTATGTGTGTGTTTGCATGTCTGTTGTTACATTGTGGGTTTAGTGATATATGTTGGGCCCATAGTTTTGACTGACACATTTCAAATTTTGATACCTTTTCCTTTTATCAGTGGAAGAATGAGTGGAAGTATGAGCCACTAATAAATAGTTGGTTAACATACATAAGAATTAAAATACAAGGTAGAAATGCCAATTGTTAAATATCTGCATATTATATTTTTGTATCCTTTTGTGAATGCAACCTGCCCTAGTTTAGTTTTTAAGTTTGAGGTCTGTGTTTACAGTCTAAATGTCAGCAGGGATGTTTCCACTCCAGACCACACATTTGAAAAATAACCGATGTGTGCGCTCAATGTTTTTTCACCTTGTTATTTGCTCTCGAACGTGTCAGTGTCCTGTTCTGTGCTTGTGTGTTTGCTACAATTACATTGTGATGATGTATGGCAGGAGGAGCGATTGTTTAACTCATTTCACAGTGCCCCCTGCTTGCGAAAACCGTGTACTACAGTTAAAACGTTCCTCCCCCTCAGTATGCTTGAAGCTATGTTTCCTTATGTGTAAGATGTGTATTATTGCTGCATGTCTGAGAGAGTGAACTGCGAATGCCTAATGGAATATGTCTTATTTGAGTGATTTCCACACTGTTCTCCAGTTACCTTAGCGATATAGACCGTGTGACTGCGGAGGGATACGTTCCCACCCAGCAGGATGTGCTGAGGGTCCGTGTTCCCACCACGGGTATAATAGAGTACCCATTTGACCTGGAGAACGTCATCTTCAGGTACCCCCAAGGCAGCAGGACCGCAGCATCACCATGGGTACAGGACAGAAACCACTGATGACTGTTGGTTCCGTGGCTCAGTCAGTTCAGGATAGACTCGTTTAAAGAAAGAAAGAAAGAAAGAAAGAAAGAAAGAAAGAAAACAACTTGTAAATGCCACCCCACATTACTCAGAGGTGACCCGTCCACGAGGAGTCATCTGCCGGGAAGAGGAAAATAGATTGATGTTGCGCTCGGATCAAATTTGCCCGAGGGCCACGATGATGAACCTGATCAGACGTCAGTGGTTTGTGTCCAGAGTCGTGCAGACACTGGGAGGTAGACCTGTGCTCTGACACAGGAAGGTGTGTGGGGAGCAGCCTGCCTAGCTCCAGACGAGGAAGAATCAGACTGTGATGTCAAAGAGACTCCGGGAAGTCGTCGTAGATTCTGGGAGAAGCATTTGGGCACTCGAAATTCCCGTAAAAATGTTCAAGGTTTCCTCCTCTTTGAGAGCACGAGTCAAAATCTTTCCTCTCTGGTGTCAGGTGCTGCCATTTCTGCTGTGGAACTCACTGCTGTCTCTACTGTCACCGGTGCCACGTCACTGTCTGCAACATTATCCACTAAATACTCTCAAATCTAGAGGAGTGAAGTCAGAGCTCCCACCGCAGCTAAACGTTGGTGTGTAAATGGAGAGTTGGTGGAGCAGTGACACTGGCAAACACCCCCCTTTTGTTTCTGAGTTGTGGGCTTTTCTATTCTGCTCCCTCTACAGGACCGATCTTCACTTCCTGGAATGGCAGGGGAGGGCAGGGGGGGGGGGGTTTGCAGTAATAGCCTGTCACGCTTTATATAACTGTTTTCCTGTCTTGTTTTTTTCTCTCTCTCTCTCTCTCTCTCTCTCTTTATCTCTCTCCTTTTCTCCACCGGGCTGCCGATAGTTATCTTTCCGATCTGGATCGCATTGCTGATCCCAGCTATCTTCCCACGCAGCAGGATGTGCTCAGGGTGCGCATCCCCACTACAGGAATCATAGAGTACCCCTTCGACTTGCAAAGCATCATTTTCAGGTAGAACGATGCCCCGCCTGGCCGAGTCCCTTTACTCTTACGTGGTGACGTCATTAACTCATAATCATCTTTAGTGTTTTGTCCAAACTCAATCACCTTTTTTCGTCCTCCCCATTAATGGTAAGAGCCTTTGGCCTGCGACTTCCCCCATTCCTCATCCTTAAACCTCCTGTCGTAGAAATCCACCCTCTAGCATCCCTTCATAGTCCTACTACAATTTCTGCCACTCTCTCGTGTAACACGTAGCAATCACACCCCGACCAGCAGCAAGTCCTACATTCTGGTGCCCGGCCTGTAAATGGGTCACCTCCTCTCTTCCTCCTCCTCTCTGGCTGGCAGAAGAAACGAGGTCGTTCGCTCCGTGGTGGAGGAATGTTATTTTGGGCGGCAGGTCCTGCAGGGCCCATATTGGCCCCGGGTCTCTGTAGACCTCGGTGGACTGGGCCACCACCAGGGGGCACCCATGCACCGTGAACTGTGCAGCCATTTGTAGGGAGGGCGTCGCACCTGGTCTGGAGGTTCTGACCTGGCGGTGCACGGAGGGTGTGAAAATGTCGTCGCTGTCGCTTATTGGCGGCTTTAACGGCGGAGACGATCCCGGTGTTTATCGTTTCACCGAATCGGTCGTCACAGATGAAAGTTTAATGAAACTGGGACCCCCAACTCCCTGACGAGCTGAGGGTGACCTTGTCGGAGAGAAACCTGAAGAGGATTCACTCGTATTATTAGTCAGATCTGTTCTTCATGAATGGCTCCAGCGGATGCCGGCGTGCCAGAGTTTTCATTTCAGTATTTGTGAGTTTATCTCCCGAAGCAGTTTCCTGAAACTGTAGCTTTTCATTAGGCAATGCAGCAAGTGTCTTCCTCCTCCCACGAAAAGGATCCCACCAATCAGAGGTTCCCCTTGTGCCTGTCGGTAACATCCTAACACTTCCTCCTGTCTCTCATTTGACGTCCGTCTTGTTCTCCCCCCACTCATCTTCTCCAAGTGTGTTTCGAAACTGTACGTGTTGTTTTACCACACAAACACCAGACTGGGCTCATTTCTAAATGCTTTACCTTTTCTTAACTTCACCGTCTCACATCAGAGGGAATGAAGACTGATCTCGTGTCAGATGTAATGTCGACTCTTTGAATACGACACAATTTTTTTTATTTGTGAAGGACCGAAAGTATTTTTACATTTGAATCCTACACGCTTAGAAACATCTGTATGATTATTGATTGACTCTATTGCTGCCAATACAAAATGGCTATAATTTGAACTAAACGTTAGACACTGGACCTTTTAACCGACTCTTACTAAACTGAGCCGAGATCAGTCTCATATTTGAAGCTTTCATTTTTGGGCATGACTCTGATAAATCTCCTCCTTAAGCTTTTGAACCCATCAGGTTTTAATAGTTTGAAAATAGGACTGCAAGAATGGTGTGGGCCTAAAATACATGATGGTCCCATTTCTGTCTCTTTACACTTTAGTTTAAAAAAATATATATATTTTATACATCCCAGGAAAGGAGACTGTTGTTATTTGGGTCATGTGCAGAACATATTTAAGGAAGACACACGCAGGCAGATCTGATCCCCAAAAGATCTGGCTGTAGTACTCGTCTACTCTTGATGGATTCAAAAGCAACCTTGTGTCGCGCTATGTCTGTCCTCCTCTTTGCTTCTTCACCTGCCTTCATCCTTTTCATGTGGACATCAGGATGGTGGATGTCGGGGGTCAGAGGTCAGAGAGGAGGAAGTGGATTCACTGTTTTGAGAATGTCACCTCCATCATGTTCCTCGTGGCGCTGAGCGAGTACGACCAGGTCCTGGTGGAGTCGGACAACGAGGTGAGCGGACGCTAACATCAACACTGTACCTGTAGCGCCTCATTAAAGCCTGTCTCACCTGCTGTTCCTCTTCTCTCCTCCATCGCTCCCCCTCAGAACCGCATGGAGGAAAGTAAAGCTCTGTTCAGGACTATCATCACCTACCCCTGGTTTCAAAACTCTTCCGTCATCCTTTTCCTCAACAAGAAGGACCTGCTGGAGGAGAAGATCTCCTACTCACACTTGGTGGACTATTTCCCAGAGTTCGATGGTGAGATCATCCAAATGCTGATGTGTGTTGATGTGCTTGCATTGAGTTATACAACACTTAGTAAAAAAAAACAATGAGACGGATGTTCTTGGCCACAACTGACCTCTAGTGCACAGATTCACTTAGTAGAAATCTGTCTAATGCCCTAAAGGGTGGAGTCCATAGTTCATTCCTACAAAACGTCTGATTTGTTCTGTGCTGTTCTACACTGCTTTTTAGTGTAGCTATCTCAGTCAAGTAACCAGACTTGTGAAAAGGTGGGTGTCTGTGTGTGTGTGTGTGTGTGTGTGTGTGTGTGTGTGTGTGAGAGTCTGCTGCCAAGTCTTGTTGTATGTTGAGCGAGAACAAAGCACCACAACCACAGGCTTTTGTGAATGTAGACCTCGGAGTTCAGCGTAGCGACGTCTTTCTCATACTGTACCTTTCACCTGTGTGTGTGTGTGTGTGTGTGTGTGTCCGTCTCTCGATCCAAGGTCCCCAGAGAGATGCACAGGCGGCGCGGGAGTTCATCCTCAAGATGTTTGTGGACTTAAACCCCGACAGTGACAAGATCATCTACTCTCACTTCACTTGTGCCACGGACACTGAGAACATCCGCTTTGTGTTTGCAGCTGTCAAAGACACCATCCTACAGCTCAACCTCAAAGAGTACAACCTGGTGTGAGGGCTCCGCGTACATCTCCTTTTACCCCCCCCGCCCCCACCACCCCCCACCCCCCAGCCCCCACACCCCCATTGCACAATTGCACACTTCCCTGGGAGTGTGCGCTCAGCTCCGCACGCATCACACCACACACTGCTCTTGACTCGCCCTCACACATGTACACATGCACTCACACACACAAATGCAGAACCCTTCCTTTTTTTTTTCGCCCCTCCCCTCCGTCAGAACCTGCGTATTCACAGAATCCCCCCCGACCTGCAAACGCCCTGCCCCCCCTCCCCTCCCCCTCCCCTCCCCTGCTCTTTCACCAAAGCTCGCCCTCTTCTTCTTCTTCACTTGGCAGCTTGTTGTGTCAGAATCCTCGCTCCTCGCAAAGCTGCTCCGTGTGTCAAGTTTTGGCCCCGGCTGCCGGCTCTGGCACATTTCATCTGGCACACAAACCTTCCACACCGGCTGTACAGTGACTGAAGGGGACTTTGGTGTGTGAGTGTGTGTGTGTGTGTGTGCGTGCGCGCGCGCACACGTGGGGCAGCATCGACTAGCAACGAGCTGTGTTATGGTGACGAGCGGCATCAAACCCCTTCTCGGCCCCACGGAGTGGAGCCTTGGTGGTTTGAGATCAGATCCTCCGTCGTCTCCTCTGAGCGCGAACTCTGCATCTCCCAGAAACACAGAACCACCGGTGCTCGGTTGCTGACGGACAGATGCTGCGGAGCGGCTTGGACACGATGTGAGGTTGCACACGGGACAACAAGGGGATGGGGCTGAAGATTCCGTCTCCACCTCGCCTCAATGAATGTACCCAACAGAGCGAGCATTACAATTGCAAAAAAAGAGAAAAGAGAAATATATATTATGAAGTAAATGCATAGGTAAACACACTTAAAAGCACGAGAGGGCAAGACATAGTTAATCAAAATCTGTTTGTTGCTGAGGTTTTTTAAATGTTTTTAATGATAAAAATCTGTTGCTACATCTATTAAACCGGTAAACGGGATGGCCATAAGAACAGGCAAGAATCTCTGTATAAAAAAAAAAAATTACTTTTGAACATCTTAAAAAAAACAACAACAAGCAACCGTAAATTTACTTGACATAATCATTTTAAGAATTCTGTAATTTTTATGTTTAAGTTGATAACAAAGCTTTCCTCCTCCAGATGTTGTCTGTATGGAATCGCAGGGACAATTCACCTCTGCAGGATCTGTCTCCACTGATATTACAACCACACCTTTAGAGAGAGAGAGAGAGAGAGAGAGAGAGGACCCACAGACTCTGCTCTGATAGGTGGAGGCAGACTTAGTGGGAAGTGCCATGTCATTAGTGCACATCAGCCCACAGAGCACATCTGTAGCTCGGGCTGCAATTAGCTTACTCAAGAGAGTGAAATCTGTAAAATTGCCCCGGGGGTCTGCGAGAAGAATCTATTTGCTAACGTGATTGGCTCCATTTTCATCTGGCGTTGAGAAAGTGTTTTCTGTGATCGCATTTATATCAGATGGCGCTTGAGAGTTTCCTGGTTGTCGTTAGCGGCGCGTTCGCGACCTCAGACGTGACGTTTTGATGAAAACTAAAACTACGTGTTAATGCCAGGTGTAAATATATACAAGGTTGTAAGGAATCTGATCACAGCTTGATCACAAAAAACACATTTCAATGCCAGGGGCGAGTGGGGACCTCTGATGACATCACTCTTTGCCGTCCAATCAGACACATTCCCTGGCGGCGGCGCTGTCGTCGCGTCGGGTTGTGCTTCTGTACATTTAATTTTTACTGTATAGTCACTTTGTTTATAAAAATGATTGCTTGCTGTTGAGAGGTGAGAGGAGTGGGAGGGCGGTTGTGATCCTTTCACAGAAAACACACTCTGAAGTCTGCTAACATTATTTGTGTATATTTGTTTGTAAATACATATACACAAAACACTCCTGTACAAAAACAATGCTCTGTGGTACACCATCTTTGGCAAAAAACAAAACACACAAAAAAAACCCACAAAACCCAACCTAAAAAAATCTTAACTTCTTTGGTTAGCACACAGTCTTTCCTATGGATTTCTGGTAGTATTGATGCTGTGATGATGGGTTTTTGTCGACTTGATTATTAGGACTAACGCAGAGCTGAGTGGTGCTGGGGAGTCTCGATCAGCGCGGAGCAATAGAGAGAAAGAGGCTCCGGCGTCTGACCAGCCTCAACTCCACACTACTGCAACCGCTCTGCCTCCAGAGTTACACTAAACTAGGGCTGGTTTAAAAAAAATAAAAATTTTAAAAAAGAAGGAAAAAAATCTTCACAGTATGGTGACAAGATGATTTTAAGAGTAATTAAAGACTTTTTTTTTTATTTATCTAATTTATGGACCAGGTTTGAAGGTGTTGTTAATTTGACTGCTTTTTGATTCTGTCATGTTTAAGTGCTCCTTTTCTCACGGCGGAGCCTACTTGAGTCTGAACTGCTGTAAAGAAAACACAAAAAAACGAAACAAAAACACACAAAAAAACCACAAAAAAATGAATGTCTGGTATAGTAAGGACTTTATCTCTGCTTTCTATTTCTTAATGAGACATTTCCAGTTGTACTCGCTATCACATCTCCATTCGTTTATAATACATTTGGTTTCTTTTAGAAGCCCTCACATTTGTTTGATTTAAAAAAAAAAAAAACAACCAAAAAAAAAATCAAGAAAGTGGTAATTCCTCTAGACGCAGCGCTGTAACGCATACCTAGAAAATTGTACAGTACGAACATAGGTGGATTTTTGATTTGATTTTAAATCGGTGAATGAAGACCTCTGCGGTCCATGCTTGCTCTTTGTAATGTAACACACAAGGAAACTCTGTTGGCTTTTCTTTTCCTCATGAATTTTCCATT
Organism: Chascanopsetta lugubris; assembly: GCA_016785325.1. Classification (NCBI taxonomy): domain Eukaryota; kingdom Metazoa; phylum Chordata; class Actinopteri; order Pleuronectiformes; family Bothidae; genus Chascanopsetta; species Chascanopsetta lugubris. The sequence continues at coordinate 74,702 of JAFBJT010106089.1, read as the reverse complement.
TTTCTTTCTTTCTTTTGTTTCTTTTTTCTTTCTTTTTTTCGAGGCTTGCTTTGATAGTGCCAGTGAAGTGCGGATACTTTTTCGGTCTTTGACCTTTTCTACAGGTGACTTATCCTTCATTGTCATTAAGGGCTATCACAGTGCATCAGACAGACCGTGGGGAGTGGAGTACAGGGCCACAGTGAACCAAGTCATCCACTACTAATTCCTCTTCATAGATGGATATTACTCGCAGTTTAAGAAGTATAGGCAGGGTGTTAATGCAAACGTAAGGTGTGTGTTTGTTTGTGCGTAGACAGTTTACCAACACTAAGCGTTTTGGAATTTTTCTTTTCTTTTTTTTTTTACGTGTTCCTTACATGATGTATCTGGCCCTTTGCCGAGTTAGGTGGACCCTGTCGTCTGGCTCTCTGATCTTCACTACTTCATGCGTATTTGCATCGGTATCACAGTGTTGGCGCCTACTTTGCCGTAGAAATCACTAACTGACGCTTCGACCGGGACAAAGTGTTGCATTTCTCTCTCCCCCAAGTATTTTTTACCTGTCGGCCAAGAAATCTGAGTAACCACACTGGTGTTTCTTTGTGTTTGAACCCCGTTGATTACAAGTATTACGCTGTGTTGATGAGCAGGCTGACGCTTTGTAAAGTTTGATTTCCCATGTTCCGGGCAGCTGATAGTTTCTCTTACCATGACCTGAATGTATGTGTTGTTGTTGCTTTTACCCGAGAACGAGCTATTTTAAGCGGAAGTACAGTGTCTTACAACAAACTTAATTACCCCCCCCCCCGTTCCATTCCAAGTGTTAAGGGGAACCTTTGATGGCTTTCAGCTTATGAAAGCTACAGGAGGGCCTCTCTAAAGCCACTGTTTATTA
>JAFBJT010106089.1:31677-70835 GCA_016785325.1 Chascanopsetta lugubris | reverse complement strand
AGTTTTTTTTATTCAGCCAATTATCCAGATACAAAAACATCATTAAGATGTGTTTTAATATCCAGTGCATTCCTCTCACCTAAATCTCACACACAGCACCTTTAACACTGAACGTTGAATGCAGGAATATGAAGAAAAGAAGCTGAAATGATTAATCAGTTAAGCCCTAAATTGATTTTTTGGAATCTTTAAATAACGTAACCACAACTTCTCTTTTCCAGCATCTTTCAGTTCCCTACAGGAGTGTTAGAAATGCCAGAGGATCCAAAATGGCCTCCCAAAAAAACTTTACTAGTATTTCCCACATCTGTATTGTAGTGTCGTTTATATTCGATGTGTCATTAACCACTATATATATATATACTAAATAAACAGTAAGTGATAGATCAATGGACACTGACAGTAATTGTGAGTTACCCAACATAAATTAAAAAACAAAACAATAAAAAAAAATCGCTACTGATTGAATTGATAATGACCATGTCGGATCACTTGCTCTGTTTTCCCTCAGTCCAGTCTTTCTTTCCCAAATTCGAATTATTCAAGCACTTAAATTTCAATTACAGTGTCTCTGAATATGTTATTCCACTGGTCCATCACCTCTGGTTGCCCGTGGCAACCTGAAAAATGTTTTGGCAACAAAAATATAGCCTGTGATTCTTTTGACAAAGGGTTTTTTGAAAAAACAAACAAAAAAAAAACAGAACAAAACAAAACACAAACTCTGGAGTTGGCACGGATTTGAATGGTCCCGAGGGGCCGGTGGCGGGCTGCGACCCGGCCTGCGTGTGAATTGCTTTCGAGGCCCCGTGTTTATCCAGCTCCAGACAGCAGCGGCTCCTGACACCCAGCCAGGGACGTCACTATGATTCATGGCCCTCTCCGACACCTCGCTCACGCCTTTTGCTCTTCTTAATCTCTCCACGTTCTCCTCCCCTTTCTCTCCGCCTCCCTCCCTCTCTCTGATGAGTTTTCCTTTTGTTTGAGAAGGACAGAAGTGATGTCATCATTTGGAGGCGGAGGCTCTGGTCCCCTCCTCGCCGCTCTGCACGCACAGTATCGTGATGAATGGACCTCCTCGCTCCTGTCCGGCCGCGGGGGAAGAAGAGACGGAGGTGTAAAATGGAGGAGGATTGAGAGAGAAAGTGTCTTCTACCTGTCATCTTTCCACCCCCGTGGATCCACCACTCATCCAGTCACTCTCCTCCTCTCTCAAACAATCCGTGTCCTCCCTCCTCCTCCTCCTCCCGTCTGTCACCCTCCTCTCTCACTGAAGCCGAACCCGCTCTTAATTTTCACTTCATTAGCGATGATTGATAAGCACCACAGAGCCGTGTGTGTGTGTGTGTGTGTCCGTACGAGCATTGCTAGATTTTGTGTCCATTTTGTGCATTTAGCGGACGGTTTTATCCAAAGCGTCGTGTGGATAGTGGCCGGTAAACGAACCCACAACCTCCTGCGTTCAAGGCGTAATCCCTCCTTCAGACCATTTTATAGCCGGCATTCCAAAACCAGGAAGTCCTTGAAGCGACGACAGCGGACGCTTTTATCAAAATGGATGGAGAGGCCGGGCATTGAAAAAGCGACCTATGCATCGAGAGGTCGGGCATTGAACCAACAACCTTTTGCTTTCAAGGCACATGCTCTCCTTTCAGACCATTTTCCACCCTGCATTCCAAAACCAGGAAGTCCTTGAAACCCGCACATTCAGCGGACGCCATTATCCAAAGCGACAGATGGATGACGAGGCCGGGAATTGAACCCACAACCTCATGCGATCAAGGCGCACGCCATACCACTGAGCCACACCCACCCGAGCCTTTCCCTCCCAGCTCTGGCTCTCGTTGGTATGAACACGACACCTGCGTGAGTGTGTGACCACTCACTCACCTTCTGGCAGTTAGCTTGTTAGCATAGCATCGTTAGTGTTTGTGGGGTGAGTGATGGAGCTCCTCCCGACTTCTGGCTTCGCGAGGCAGGTTGCTACGGCAACAACTTCCTGGTTGCTGTTACAGGCGGTGTTGCGCTTCACAAAAAGGTGATGCGACGATAAAGTAAAACACAGCAGGTGGTGTCAGTCGCTTTTATACGGCGCATCATTACATCGCCTTTGTCTGTCTCACCCCTCCGCCAGATGTCTCACCCTTTTACCGCCCCCCCCTTCCCCCTCCCCCCCGTTATGCATTCTGGGGCTGGTGAAAGCAGCAGCAGCAGCAGCAGCAGCTCAATACCCGGGGTAATGAATGTGTTTAATAAGCACAGTGGGTCGATGGGCTTAATGAAGGTGTGACAGAGGATGGGCCTGCAGAATGCTGCTGCAACCAGACTCTAACGAGCCTCTGGGGTTAACGAGGTCAGGCGTAATCGGCATTCCCTCACCTGTCCAACTCCCTGTCTGTCTCTCGCTCCTTTTTTATTTATTTTTTTATTTTTTTAAACTCCACCTTCTCCCCCCCCCCCCCCCTCCCCCTTCTCCCCCCCCCCCCCCAAACTCCCCCTTTTTTCATGCATCTTTCCCGCCTGTATCGAACAGGAAATCAGGGGAATGGCATGTGGCCGCATGGGAACCGGGATGCGCTCCTCGACCCGCGCAGCCCTCAGGTCGGCCCGGCCTTCAACCTTGCTCCTCTTCGGTATTATTGGTGCATCTCCGGCATGTTGTTGTTCCTCTGCATGTCCTCCTCTACATTGTTTCCTCCATGTTTTCATTCTACTTTCCATCGCTGCGGCGTGGTCATCGTTTCAAGGACGTCCTGCTTTTTGAATATGGGCTGTAAAACAGTCTGAAGAAGCTTTAGCCCTTTTTTTTGGCCCTCCCCCCTTCCCAGAAGTGGGTTTCTAAGAGGCTGGCTTGGCTATTTCAGGAGACTAGCTGCCTTTGTTGTAACGGAGCCTGACGTCAGAGCAAAACCTCTCCGTTTCTATGAATGACAGCCGCATGTCATACGCCTCCACTTCTACGTTTTCATTCTGAGTCGAGAGTCGGAAAGAAAAGGAAAAAATAGTTTAATTTTGGGTTTCTGATTTGATCTGCAGATTTAATCAAAATTCCAACGTGGTGCTCATCATCATCGAGTCCCGCTGATGGATCCGGGTTTGTTTTTACTGCGATGGATTCAAGGTTTCCACTCTTTGTCAAAGGGTTCGGTTTCTGTTTGTCTCTGAGAACTGATCATTGGTCAAAACCAAGAGTTTGTTGTTAGTCTTTTACTTTTCCATTCACTTCAAAGTGAATCCTGGAGTTAGTAAATTTAAATGTGGTGTGACAATCTGTCCTCCGAGTGCCATTCTAGCTCTGAAGGCTCTGTTAGTTTTGACTTCCATTTCTGAAACTGTTGTTGACAGTACAGCCTTTTAAAAGGTGGTGTAGGGTTCCAGACTCAGGACTTTGGGGTTCCACACAGACGTCCAATATATCTGCCCTTCAATGGGCACGTATCAGCGTAGCCACTAAGTTTTGCATAATGTCAGGAATAATGAAATTAAATGAGACCAATCTCTTCAGGTTTATCTAAGTCGGTCTTTCTCTTGTACCGATTCATGAAGCTCGTGTCTATATATTAAAAATAGGCTTAAGCTCATGAGGCTACAACCTGCCAATGTGAGACTTACAATTCCTTATTCACCTTGTTGGACGTGTACAGACAAATACTTTTTGTGTATTTTTTTTAAAGTTATGAAGCCCCAATTGATCCAGAAGGAACAAATTGTGTCAATGTACTTTGGATGATTGGAATTTACAGTAACAATTCTCTGTTAAAAAACTCATCCATCAGTCAAAATGTTATTTTTGTAAACATTTTTTCCAACTTTAACACAACAATGTGTTTGAAAGCCTTCAGGGGACTAAAGTAGCTCGCAATGAAATTAATCAATTAATCAGTAATCATTAGAAGAAGTGTAGATTCTAGACAATCAACAAATTGCCAGATATCAGCCATGTTCAGTGGCGAGTGAGACATTTATTTTTTTATTTTAACTGTTTTGGAGTTTAATGCCTGAAATTCTCCAGAATGTATTGAAATGAAAACACAAAGCTTACAAGTTTAATGATAAAAAAAATTACATCTTTTACTTTGAAAGCTCTCCGTGTCTGCCACCTGTTGAGATTATGTCTGACACTATTCCGTCTATTGCCTTATACCTGCACCATATATCCTTTTCTTTTGTCTCTACTTCTACGCATCCACAGTCTGATGACACTTCCTGAACAAAAAGCAGTGTTGTTTCAGAATGACTTTTTCTTTGTTCCGCCAAAAATTAAAAAAAAAAATTTTTTTACTTTCCCAAACATATTCCACTTTCTGCTCATTTTCACCTTCCCCTTTTATTTTCTTTAACCTCATATTTTCCCCTCTTGTCTCCTCACGGCCGACATGTTTGTACAGTCAGAGCCCATGTGACGTGTTTCAGAACACTTTGAGCAATCATATCTGTGTTGTGAGAATTCCTGATGCACGTCGTCCCCGCTCTGCACGCAGCTGTGAAAACATTCCTCCACTTATCCACAGTGTTCCTATAATTGAAGTCAATACCGTTAAACTCGCGCTTTCGGTCGGTCCAACGCCTCCTCCCGTCTTGACGGAGCAGCCGTTAGTCTCCAGCTTCCTCTCCCTCCAGCACCAGTACATGTCACCGGTGGAGGAGCGCGACTCCTCCACGAACCTCGCCTTTCTTCGCCTCCCGTTGCCAGAGCGCAGCGCCGATATGAGATATAGCGTCGAGACAAGCAATCGATTAATGGTGCACTTAGCCGGGCTAATTAACAGCTATGTAGGAGTGCAGAAAGCATCAGGCGGCATGGAGGAGGTTGTTTCCTCATCGCCCGGACCCCAGATAACCTTCCAGCCGTAGATCACTTTTCCAGCACGGTTGCCGTCGCCGGTTGGCAGGGGCCCCCCGCTGCTTCCTCAGTGACGCCATGTGGGTCACCGGGCACAGAAGTGCGCCAAGGTGAGCGGAGGTGTAACTGACATTGTCGTCTTCCTCACGTGTGTCACTTTCAAATACATCTGGAGTGTTTAGGCAAAAAGGGGGCGGTCACTTTTACCAAGAGTGTGACGTCATCGTCGTTAACTCACTCGCTGCACTGCCGGTCTGTGGTGACTCGGGTGAGGCGAGGCCTATACCTCATTATAGTTTTGGATTTATATATTTATTATTATTATTATTATTATTATTATTATTTCCCCACCTCATTTTAGATTAGCTTGGTGCCACGATTGTCCTCAAGGAACTGTTTTACCAAAACACGCAATGTCGCCGTTTACGTAAGGCATTCGAACGGATAAGCAGACCTTGTGAATCACTGGGCAATCGCTCAAGATGGTTTGAAAATGGATTTGTCGCCCAACTTTGAAGAGAAATGTGTATTGAACTTGAGAGGAAAGGGCCCGTCTGAGGGACGATGCAGCAGGAAGGAGGATGTTCCAACAATTCTATTGTGGAGCTCATGGTCAAGATTGCCCGGCGTTGCCCGTACAATCAAAACCACTTCAATCCCTCCGTTTTGTTCCCCCACGTATTTACAGTGTGACGCAGCTTTTGCAGTGTCGCGTGAGAAATCTCATCTAGTTTGGATTCCTGGCAAATCCTCTGGAGAATCTGCTGATGTCACACGGGCGCGTTTGGTCTTCACCCAAAGTCTTCACCCTTGTGGCTGACGGGGGACGTTCCATTGATTTAGAGCGGACCAAGACAACGTTTGGATTTTGGTGCATGTTTGAAACAGCTTTCGAACCTGATTTTGACTTGAGCTTCTTTTTTCGAACTGTCCACCTTGTTGTTGTCTCCCATTCTCCCTCTGCCACTCGAAGAACCTGCTCTCCTCCTCTTTCAGACTGATCCACTTCTGCTGCAGAACTGGATTCGTCTAAATCAGCTCTCAATTAAAAGCGAATTTGGTGAAAATGAACTTGCACCAGAGGGTACAGATTAAAAAAAAAAAGAAAGGGGGGTGGGGGGGGGGGGGGGGGGGGGGGGGCAGAGCTGAAAAGGGCCGCTGGCTGTCTGTCTCTCCCCCCGTCTGTCTGTCTGTCTCTGTGGTGGTACGGTAGTGTGCTCCGTTGTGTAGTTTGGGGCACGCAAAGTAAATTATGTGTGCGTCGCGGAGTGAAGACAGCTGATTTGCATTTAGATAAATCCCCGTGGATGTGTGGTTGTCATTGAGATGCGAGGGGGTCTGGATGCGGCGGCCCACCCGCCCGCCCGGCCACCCTCTCCCTGCAGGGCGTGCTAATGTGTGCGTGAGAGGGAGCTGTTCGCATGCGAGCAGCTACCTGGAGCATTTTGCCCCAGTTTTCCAGCGAGCGAGCGGCGAAGGGGGAGAAGGGAAAATTGCGGCCATTTACTGGAAACCCAAGCGCCGTCTCATGTGTGTTTGGGCCCCGAGAATGAATGTGCGGCTGACCTTTGGATACCTGCGCCGGACCGGAGCTGCGACTAACAGCAAGTGACTGCGCGCAACCGAGACACCCGCGCTGACACGTCGCGCGTTAGAAAGCTGAGAAGTTCCGAAGGTGTCGGCGCCGTTCACTCCGCACATCTGTCCTCCATCAGCCCCAATTAGGAAAGACACCGGGCCGCGTGTTCTGAAATCCCGGGCCATGGGTGGTGAGCAGTGTCCAGAGGCTGACAGCCTCCATTAGCATGTTGTGATCGCAGAGCCACTTTCCTGCCGCTCGCTCGCTCGCTCGCTCACTCGCTCGCTCGCTGCCTTTAAATTGTCACCAGTAATATATGTAATATATTCTCAGCTGGGACTTCATGTTTTATGTATTCGCTGTTCTCCCTCACTCTCTCCACGGAGACGACGGAGGCCCGATTCCACACTGAGCCTCTGTTTTTCACTCATCAGGGTGGAACATGGAACTCGGAGATCGGAGATGAATGAAACCTTGTGTCAGGCTTTTCGCCGAAAGGGTTCCAGATGATTGAGGCGGCTTCGGTTTCGCGTGAGAACTTTTGTGCAAAGAGCCCGGCCAATATTTAACATAGATTATATGAGCCTTATTTAGATCATCTGCGCAAGCACACACCTATAAAAGACCACAGATGAACACACCACCACGCACTTCATTTATTATGCCTTCATTTAAAGTCTGTTCTCTATTTATTTATAGTCGATAATATTGATGTTTATGGTCAAACGGAAAAATATCAGATTTTTCCGTCATTAGAGTTTAATAGCAACATCATGGGAATCAATAGCGTTACATATATATATATATATATATATACATAGTAATTTGTCCAATATCTCTGTATCGCGATGAGATTTCTGTGATGTGCTGATGTGATTGAGTCTGTGAAGTTATATATTACCTTGTGCAAATATAAACTTAGTTTACGGAGCTTCCTTTTATCTATGTAGTTAAACGTTTTGTTATTTGCATCGTTTCTATTTCGATTGTATCTCTTCACATTCTGCCATTTTAAACTGCCTTTATTTCGTATATTGTTTCTTCACCTGTGCAGGCTCAGTCAGACTTTTTCGACTTACTTTACTTTTTCCACTTCTCACCGTGTAGCACTCACCGTGGACAGCAAAGTAAAAATGTCCTTGTACAAGAGGAAGTCGTTTCTCTGCTGTGCATATGACAACAATCACTTTGAATCCGTTGTGGACATTTTTGTTAATGTGAAGAACAATGGACAGGACACAGGTTCACCTGCGAAACGTACTCCAAATGTATCAGGTCAAATCGGACGCCTTGTTGATGCCGTTTCTCGGCAAAAAAAAAGTTCCACAGATGTTGTGATCTGAGTGTGTAAGTAAAAGTCAGCGTGGCTGTGTGAGCACACACCTTCCTGGCAAACAGTCATGGCGTCAAGCTCCTGAACACTTGTCATTGATGTCGGTGTTTGTGCCAGCTGATGTGGTTTGGTGCTTTGAGCAGAGGATTGGCAGAGGAAATTGTACGGTTGGGGGGGCGGGGGGGGTTTGCGGGAGACCACTTGCTGTTGATTGACAGTTGGGGCTGAGTGTGGGCAGATGGCCTGTGGTGGCAGTAAATATGAGGTCTGTGTGACAGGTGAAGGTCAGAGTGGGAGGTAGCGGAGCAGCTGAGCCTGGTGTGACAGGGTCTTTGAGTGTTTTTTGTTGTAGTGAACACTTGACCGTGGATTTTTTTGGGGGGGGAGGGGGGGGGGGTATGTGTGTTTTCTGTGTTTGAGGGGGGTTATGTGTGTTTTCATTGTGTGCGAGAGATTTTTCGTTTTTTTTTTTAAATCTCAGGTTATTAAAGCTGGCGGCTTCACTTCACCTGTTATGAAAAGACAAAGACATCAGGTGTGTGCTCCAGTTTCGCCCCAGCACACCTGAACCCCAGCGATGCCTGTTACACCTGCACTGTGTATCAGCGGCAACCTGAACTCGTATGATACATCCCAAAGCTGCAGAGATCAACTGACAAAAGGGTCAAGCCAGTCAACAGAATAAATATAAAAATATATAAATCTAAAAGAAAAATTATGAAAATGTTGTTATTTTTTCCTTAAAATGACAAAAAGTTGATGATATACATGAGTAGATATACTCAATTCTAACAGCACCTTTAACCATAGACTACAAATAACAACCAGCACCTCTGTACCTCAGCTCACTGTTGAGATATTAGGGGTATAGCGATTAGTACCTGTCCTTCGGTTCCTTGTCTGTTTTCGAATGAACCCAAAAGTAGGAGGAGTTAGGAATTGGCAAGATGGCGACGAGTGAACCGCCCACTACAGGCCTCATAGGCTCTCTGCAGAAACCTATGGGAGATGTCATGGAGGCTACGTCCATCCTTGTGTGCCGTCTATGGAAAGTTTGTACATGTAGGAAGAAAGTAAGAAATTTTTTTACTAAGGAAAATTTACACCCAAACAAATGTCAGTTTTTTTTTTTTTAATAATCTCCTTGTTTGAGTGTAAAAAAAAAAAATCAGTAACGATATGAAAGTTTTAATTGTACAGCTAAAAAATAAACGTGTCAGCCTGCTTTCTTTTCCGTAATGTTTCATATTGACAGCATTCATCATCGCTCCTGCCTGGTGTTGCTGAATGTTGAAGGACTTTTTAATGACTTTTCATTCATTGCATCTCAATAAATCCACGCACGGCAACAAGAACTAGAGCAAAACTCTGTGGAAGCGTCATTAAGACACTGACAGGACTTATAATTTGGAGACATTATGAGGCAAAAATCAGTGTTTCCTCCCCTGACAGATCTGCTTGCTTGCTTTTATCAGCCCGCACCCTCTTTCATTTTACAAGGTTAATATTGCCTTTATTTTACGATCGTCATATTTTTCCCTTTTTACAATTTGCAGAAAGTGTTGCTCTCAACTTTATTCCCCTCAAAGTCCAATGAGCCGCTGTTTATCCCAGCAGAGCGACATGATCTTTACGACGTTGCCGAACTCCTTTTCCACTCCCGTCCTTTTCTTTTTATGCTCTTATCTCCACTGTATCGATGGAACTGGTAATCTTAAGACCGTAACCCTTCTCTGACTGTGAGTGTGCGCGGAGAGGAAAATGGCATTTAGGAAATTCTTTGCTCTACTGTACCTTCCACCATTGATCTCGCTCTCTTCCTCCCTAAATCCCCCGCTTTCTTGTGTAATCCATTGTGATGTTCCCATGTCTGCTGGCATCCTGCCAGAGAAGCCTGGGATTACTGCAACTGGAAGCGCACACACACACACACACACACACACGGACGGACGAGCACAGCCTATATATAAATATATACACTTTCAGAAAATGTCTGCCTCCTGCGTGTGGGGCGCCGCAGGAATGTGCCAGGGGGCGTCCTTGTTGAGCGTAGAGGGCCTATCTGGACTCAAGGGAACCTTTGTGCGTGGCACTGGGTCAGAGAGACCGTCCGTCCTCTTCCTACAGAGTCGTATCCAGGGACGATTGTTTACCGAGAATCCAGGGAGCCTCGCTCTGCTCACTTTCTCACACTCCTTGGAAAAGAGATGGATGATTTTGAAACAAAGTGCCTCCAAACCGCATTGGAAGTCTTTGGTAGAACATAGTTATTACTTTTCACAACACAATAATCAGCCCAACTATTCTACTATTGCCGTTTATTTGTGGTCTTTGAATATGTGGCTACTCCAGCTTAAGCCCGATATATGGGTGATTTATTGTTTTGGTCACATGCAGCTAGTTGCCTATGCAGACCGCTCCAACCATAGGCATGAATATACATATACAAGTACATAATGACGGACGTAATGTCGGTGACATCACCCATTGGTTCACTCGTCGCCACCCTGCTGATGCCTAACCCCTCCTACTTCCTGGTTCATCCAAAAAAAATGAAAATGAAAAAAACAAACAATCCAACTCATTGGTGGAGAATTTTCCCACCGCGCCATCTCTTGGCCTGCCTCTGCAATTGCAGCTATATAGGGCAGCTGTGCAGGGTGATTGTCTTGCCTCTGCACAGATGCTATGCACAACCATAAATCAAGCTATGGGATGCAGAGCCATTCACTTCCACTCACCAGACGCTCTGTGGTTCGATCCCAAGCCTCCCAGTCCGCATGCTTGCATGTCCTTGGGCAAGACACAGCAAATTGCCCCTGACAGCTCTGTAAATGATGTGTGGCAGAGAAAGCGCTATAGCCGATAGGAATGCTCTATGAATATGTGCATGAATATGACTTGTAACCTGTACGGTGAAGCACTTTGAGTGGTTGATAATACCAGAAAAGCTCAGTCCATTTACCATACTCTGAATTTATGGAGCATATTTTTCAGCGCCTTATCAATCACGTGTACTTAGGTCTCCACATGACACATGATCTCTCCGCACTTTCCATGAGCAGGTGTGATTTATTCCATCGTGATTTTGTTCGGTTCCAGCTCTGCTCGCCTGCGTTGTGCAGAGTCACATGTTGTTTGTCGATTCCTCCATTTCCCGTCTGACAGAAGCTCACGTCCGTCCCCTGAAGATGTTGCCCGGGTCCGACAGCTCTTAATGACCAACTAGTCCATTTGGTATTGAGGTTGAAAACTTTGAATGAATTGAGCGGTCTGCAATTCGAGCATTGATTCTGGAGGGTTTCAAAACAAACACACTGTGCCACATTTAATTTTGCCACCTTATTTACCACGAGTTCGAAATATTTAGCCATTACACAAAAGCCTTTTCTTCTCACTTTACAATGTTGATGAAAAGGCCATTTACAAGAATATTCCAGCCTTCAAAATACTAAGTATGATTTAACATGAAAATGGCAAACTGGTGCACAAAAAACCAGCAGGGGTACAATCTGCCAGACCCTTGAAAACCTGACTGAGGAAGTAAATAAAGGTTCAGTTAAAAGCGCCACCGACAGAATTAGTAAACCCAAAGTCAAGACTGAAGGTGGAAAATTGCATATTTCAGAAATACGAGAGCAACTTCAAAACGATTGGGCCTCCGTGCTTTTATTATCCAGATCACAAGTGGCTGTGATCTTGTGTTTCTCTCAAACGGACGTGATCACAGGCGAAGGAAGTCATTATTCTATCCCGAGTAACTCACCTTGCTTTAATGCGCCACCTCGGCCACGGCGCGATTAATATTCAGTGGGCCAACATTAGTCCATGAATGTAAATGAAAGGTAGCCAGTGGAGGTTTTCTGCGTAAACAAACGTGATTTATTCGCTTTGCCGTGCGCCGTAGTAGCCGCTCTTGATTGGAGATCGGAGAAGAAACAGATCCGGGTGCCTTTTACACCGTGATTGATGTGGGTAAGTACACTAATCATGGTTTGTATATTATTATGCTGTAGTATTATATAGTGTGTGGAGGCTGCGTTTCTACTTTGTCAGCTGACGGTATACGAGGGGACAGGGGTGAGGGAGGTTTGCTGACTGGGTGAGTTAGAGAGTTCTTCATTGCTGCAAGCTCAGGTAGCGCCAGTCATGTCTGTGTGTGTGTGTATGTGTGTGTGTGTGTACGTACAGTATCATCCTGCCTCTCTATTTTACTTCTCCCCTCCCTCTCTCGCTCCTCTCTATCTTTCTCCCAGTAATAAAGCAGAGTATTTATTTCCCTCTCTCCGGCTCTCAGGTCTCTTAAAGGGAATCAGGGACCGGGCTGATATTAGACAGTATGTGTGTGTGTGCCTATGTGCGTGCCACTCTCCGCTTTGTGTATGTGTGTGTGTGTGTGTGTGTGTGTGTGTGTGTGTGTGCGCGCGCGCGAGTGTGCGCGCGCGCGAGTGTGCGAGCGCACGCCGCCGCCGCCGCCGCCGCCGCCGCTCTCTCGCTCTCACGCCGCGCTGTCTGCTCGTCTCATCACCCATCCCAAATGTACAGTTGCGTCTTCTTGCGTGCTAACACACCGAGATTGAAAGTTGCTGATTCCGAGCCTCCGGGACTCGTAGAGGAGAGGCCTCTGGCGGGGGCTGATTGAGCTGTGCTGAGCCGAGGTAGAAAAGTTACAGTAGCATGCTATTACCTGCCAGCGCTGATGGAGTTTATTAGCATAGCAGATATGCCGCGGCAGAACTCGGTGTAGCCAAGCAAATAATTTTATGACTGTGGTCCACAGGAGAGTTGAAGGCTAAAAGGTTTGTCTCATTCATGTCAACCAGGCTTCAATTTGGGCCCTCGTCGGCTGCTCGCGTGCCACTTTAAAAAACACGTGTAACTACATGCAATCCGAGCCCCCCCTTTAATTGCATGCGCTTTGGAATCAATCACCCCAACTAGCCCGATTATTAACCCCCGTCTGTGCCGTCGGACGGCCGGACAGACGTTTTTCCGCACGTCCTCAGTATTCGTGGCACCGAGCAGTGGTCTGCGATTCTCGTTTCCACGCGCAGGCAGCAGAGCCAGGGATCGGGCCTCAGCGTCGTGCCGGTGAATTAGCTCTTCACGGCTGTGGGACCCAACCTGACAGTTGGCACAGTGAAGATGATTTATGACTGGCCAGGAAAGTCAGAGATGGATGAGGAGAAATAACTTTGATCAAAGTTTTCCTCTAACAACACAAGAAAGATTCCCCTTGATATCTGCCGGTGGCTCCACTTTATTTTCCGGGGGGAGGGGGGGAGGGGGAGGGGGGGGGGGAGGGGGAGGGGGGGGGGCGGGCTCAAGTCTGTCTGGTCACAGCTTTGTACTTTACACCGAGTACAAATTGTTGACACCCAGATTCAGTGCACATGGTAACTTTTGCCGTGAGCAACATTTCATCACGTTGTTGTGTGTTGCAATTGAATATGATGATGAACAACATGGCTATCAAGGCCTTTAAACTTGGCCACCCCTGTGTTTTAACGATGGGACCAATGGGACTCAACAGAACGGCCAAGACTTTGTTTATCCGGTGCTTGGTGGTGGCAGGGGCGGGGCGTCCATCATTGAGGTTCGGGTTCATTTCCAGAGAGTACGAGGCTGATGGGTGGAGGCTGTGGATGCTGAAGGGTGTTTTTCAGGTAGAGAATCGATTGTGATAATCATAGATTACACTACTGGCAAAAGTCGATTTTCAGGGGTTTTGTAAGGATCCATCGTAAACCCCCTTGGTTCAGTTTGCTGAACACTAAACTCGTCATCCTAGTTCCCAGGCAGTCTGAGGATATCTGTCGCATGTCCCGCTCCATTGGTCAGCCCCGATTTCCAGTTGTTTCATGACCGCCAGCTTCTCGATGGAGCTACGAAAAGTAGCTGGAATAAACAGGTGGAACAAACATCTGATGCAGCTCCCTGACAAACAGGAGAAAAAGAGCTTAGTAATTGGACGCATCGCACAGACACACAGAGATGCTGGCTTGTGCTGTGGTCTTGTTCCAGGCTTAGATGTTCTGTAGCCAGGACTCCCATGGCTTTCCAGCTCAGTGTGTGTCCATCCCTGCTCATCTGCTGCCTTTCTGCAGGTCACACCCTAATCCTGTGAAGGGGTCTGGGGCCAGCCCCCCCCCCCCCCCCCCCCCCCCCGGGGTTGGGGCCCGCCCCCCCCCCCCCCCCCCCAAAGGAAGGGGTTTACAGTGCTCGTCTCACCGGGACCAATCAAGACCGACTATCCGACACTGTATTCATGTGTTGCGACAGTTGGAAACGGAGAGAGGGGAGGAAAAGAAAGTGTAACATTGATGTAGAAGAAACATCAAAGTGTATGCGCAGCCATGCATACCCACCTCCAGTGATTTCGCATATATATAACTCCTGCTTTTACCATTCATTTCTCTTTTGATTGTTCCTCGCTGTGCCATTGGGCGTCATTGCTTAAATGACCATTCAGAAAATGGGACACATCATGTTCTCTATATTGCATTTTGAATCATTTCCACCAGAATACAATTGTATTTATTCACCACAACTTAAATTAACCTCAATACTGTAAAATGCTAAAATAAGGTCATAGTATTTAGAATAAAAAACTCTCAGAATATTTTGACCAATCTTATTGTATTGTGGTCTGGTTTTGTTTGAAAAATACCCATGTGCCTGGTCTGTATTTCCAACTTGAATAGATTTTCTAAAACATGTTTAAATGAGTCAGCAAAAAAAAAAAAAGGTTTTAAAAGTGTATCTTTATCTTCTTCATTTCCCTCAACCTTAAATTTAATCGGTTTTAACAGATTTCATATTCACGCTTTTAATATGTTTGAATTGTAATTCACAATTTCGTTTGTACTAAGTAGGTCTATGAAGGTCTATTCTGTTCTATTCTATTCTATTTTGTCGAGCAATGTTAAATAGTGACAGCTCAGTTTGAAAGTACGCATAACCCCAAACTTTTGCTGACAGATCGTCTTTTGCTTGTTCTGCCTCTGGATACTCGTCTGCCTCTCTCTCTCCCTCTCTCTCTCTCTCTCTCTCCCTCTCTCCCTCTGCCTCCTCTAGTCTTTCTTCAGGGCTCCCTTGCTCGTCCTGCAGCTCAGTCACATCACTAAGCCCGTGAGTGTGTCTGAGTTATGTGTGTTTGATTCTCTGCTCGCTGTGTTTCCTGAGCCCGGGCAGGAGGAGAAAAAACCCACAACCCTCCACCGTCTGTCTCCCCCTCTCATCTCTCATCTCCCCACTGCCATAAGACCCTGGCTGACCCGGCACGTAGGCACAGACTCGTCCCGACTCCCACCCGTCTCCCTTAAATCCCCTGTATTCTCCCCCCCCCCTTCCCCCGTGGTGTCCTCCTCTCAGCAAGGACTTGAATTCAACCGTCCTGCCACCTCTGTTGTGTGGACCTGAAGCACAAGCATGTCCCTTTGTTCTGACTGATAAAAGGAAGAAAGCGGGGTGACGGAGGAGGATTAATTTAAGCGCAGGCCAGACGACACATCGGCCGGTTGTGTTCGTGTCTTTCCCTTCCCCTCCTGCGGTTTCCCTTTGCTTCCTCGCTATTCTCTTTGGTGAGAGCAGAGGATATTGGGTCGAGATGCATGGTGAACTCTCAGGGCCGTGACACTCCTCTAATCCGCTCTCTGTTCTGTCTCTTGCCCTTTTCCGTCTTCCTGCTGTCTCCATCCAGCCCTCTGTCCTCTCCCCCTTTCTTTTCCCCTCCCTCTGGCCGCCAGTCCTTCCTATTCTCCCCATCCTTGCTCAGACGGCCTTCGTCCTTCCTTCCCCTCTGTGGCGATGAAAGTCTGGAAAAGGCGAGGAAGGGAGGGAGCCGCGTTGCTCATATTTACGATTCAGATTTTATTGCTCATGTGGCCAGTAAATGTCTCTGCACTTGCATTAATAATGGCACAGGCAGGTAGATGCAGTCCATCCCCGTTGCAGTAGCCACTGTCTGGCCGCTCCGATTACAATTCTTACATCTCCGGACTTTTTTTCCACCCTCCCTCCTGATTGGCTCTCAACTCGGCACGGTCACTTGTCATGTGTGTGGTTTAACCATCAATGTGTCCTAAGGACTGGAGGCAGGGTCTGAGGCTTCTCACATGAAGCAAAAGGACGTTGCATTTCCAGAATGTTTGGATGTGCACTAGTGTCTTCTATCTCCATAGCTCCTATGCCTGCTCAGTAGACTGTGTAGAATTGTCGTAAATAGACAGTTGGATAAACCAATCAATATGTATAAGCAATCATACTGTTGCCCCCCCCCCCCAATTTGAGTCTATTTCAAAAATCTTGGGCTGCAGGGCATTGCATGGCTGACACAACGGCTGCAGTACCACTGTTTGTTCACGAGGTCCACTTCTCTGTAGTGTTTGGTGCACTTCCTGTATCCAGTCGTTGTAATTCAGCCAAATGTTCACCTCGGCCTTCTACTGCATCTGCACCCCACTCCCTCCCTCTGGCCCGTTCATTGTCTGGAGGCCCGGGTCATGGTTACTGGCCCATGTCAGCTTTCTTAGTGGGCGTGCTTGACGGCCTTTCTGCTCTTGTGACAGCGCTCTGGGACCCGTGCAGACAAAGGCGAGGGATGGGAAGGGATTAGCCCTTTATATTATGGTCTGTCTTTTATTCTGCACGCTTGTAGGGGAATTTGCAACACATATAGTTATGTTTCAATATGCATGAAAGCGTATTCTTTGTGATTTCACGCCCCCCTGCTGTACTTGTGAACCTGGTGAACCTACGTGTGTCACTTGTGTATTCATGTATGTATGTCGGCCACCGTGGACATGCAGTGGGAGTGACCTTTGACCCTGATTGTGAATTATGCCACCTTGGTGTCACTGATCAGACGAGACAGGAACTTGCCGGTCGGTGCATCGGGCGGTTGTCGTGGCCTCTTGCCCCCCGTCCATTGTCACCGGGCAGACCCCCTGCTCCTTTCATCCCACCTCACTCTCAGCATCCCACGCCTGCTGGACCAATGGGGAATAACTGCAGGAAGGAAGAGTGGGAGCAAGCTGGAAGAGGAGGAGGAGGAGGGGGCTTGTCTTGTCTGCTCTGTCACTTCATGCTGACACGCTGTGAGGTGGAGTGACGCTGAGCTCAACCATGCTGTCTGGGAGCAGTCTGGCCCAGGGAGTCTGACCTCCACGACCCTTTACCACACCAGTGGGATAGACGGGGAGGATTTATCCTTTGTTTGTGTTGGGTATATGTGTGTGAGAGTGAGCAGCAGAGGAAGGTTTTAAAAAAAAAAAGAAGAAAAAGAAAAAAGAAATGGTGCCTGAGTCTGTGGAAAGACTGCATCTCTTCAAAAGGTGCAAATCAGCAAAGTTTAAGCAATACAAGGAATGTTTTTGATTCTCGTGTATGAAAATTGCCGGCTCAGGTTGTGTGGTGTATAGATGTATCCCATAGTGTAGCCTGTCGCTCCAATTGATTCCGAGGGCTAAAACTAAACTATAGTCACCGTTGAAAATACTAGTGAAATCCTCACAGGAGGTAAACACCCAATCACTGTCTCCTCGAAGGGTTGAAATACCATTTTATTGTATATTTTTGAACAATTTTGTTACAGGATGTGTTTTTCGCAATTTTAGCGAAAGTGTCAAAATACCCAAGAATCAACTGCTGTGTTTTTTCCAAACTGAACCAAGTGGAAGACATGTCTGCAAGTTGTTGCATTGCAACGTCTTTGTCTCAAAGTTATATGGAACAATAAGAAAAGTTTTACAAGTACTGAAATCAATCCATCCCTATCCACCGAATATGTGTACATTGGCTATTGTGATAAATTAACAAAAAATTCACTCTTGATTACTAAAGGTTTAGCATTTAGATGCTCCCGTGGAAAACCTCATCATAAGTAATTAATAAAAAGTAGGTAACAATAATGAAAATACGGCAACAGCCGGGCTTTTAGCAGATGCCAAGGGTTGACAACAATCAATGTGCCTCAACACTTGAATTCACTTGCTTCAGTTATGCCGAAACCCCACTGCGCCGGCCTCATTAGCGGTTCGCTTTGGCACGTACGAATGTACGATTGGATGAAGTTTGGATACGGATTAAATCGTTCGCAGCCGAGACCCATCTGGAGAGGTTAACGTTGGCGCACCATTTGTATCCCGATCACTGAGGGAAACGGGATGAGGCCCGTTCTTAAGAATAGAGCAAGTGTACGCTTTCAACGGGAGCTATTTTTGACTTGCGATAGTTCTTTGATGTGTACGTTGTGTGTTGCTAATTCCAACAATACCTTTACCAAGGCTTGGGTGCACCTGCCTCCATCTGAAAGGGATGCGTGAGACTAAATCGTGTTATACAGCGCCCTCGGGATTGTCATTCAAATGGCACTTAAATCGCATAGAAAGCGATTGTTGATTGTGTCGCCGTAATCGCTGTATCCAACATCTCGTATCTGTTTGAATATGGCGACATACCCTTGAAAGGAATGACGTCACCTTGTCCTCACCAGGGTTAGCTTTTATGAAAGTGGCTGCAGCTGGACATTGGACAACTCCCACTGCGTCTCCTCCAGGGGACATTTTACAGGACTGTGACAACCTTCAGACATCCAGAGAAACTCTATTCTGCACATCGGGCATTACAATGGAATTATACTTGCAGCATCTACAGTCCCGTTGGCAGCATTGTCGTACCCGCTAACCTTACCCAGACACCATTGTTGCCCTCACACCTTTGTGCGATGCCATTGTCAAAGGCTGCTTTTTCTGCGTGGGCAAGCTTGAAATTCACGGACACAATAACGCTGACACTCAACCGGCTTTCCCCAACTGTAGCCATTTTCCCCTCTCAGCTGAATGTGGAGTAAAAAAGTCTGCCTCAGTGTGTGAGAAAATGTAAATGGTTTGCAGAGAGGAATTACAAATTTTCGAGTCCCCAAAGAGAAGCTCTTGTTCGGGCACCAAAGAGACCTTGCACATTTTCAAGTTTAGAAACGGTGAGACTGACTTCACCCTTCCTCCTCTTCTCTCCGCCTTCCAACCCACACGAGAGCCCCAGTTTCTGTCTAGAGAAAGCATGGACGTGCTACTGCTCCATCCGTTTCACAAAA
Source organism: Chascanopsetta lugubris (assembly GCA_016785325.1). Taxonomy (NCBI): domain Eukaryota; kingdom Metazoa; phylum Chordata; class Actinopteri; order Pleuronectiformes; family Bothidae; genus Chascanopsetta; species Chascanopsetta lugubris. Next base: position 51,985 of record JAFBJT010106089.1, on the reverse strand, counting down.
AAACAAGCCCAGTTAGACCACTCCACTTACCGTTGTGCGTGTAATGACGTGTCCAGCATCGGCACAAGGTAAGATAAATAGAATATCTCCTCTGTACTTGTTTATGTAAGTCCCACAGATGAAGTAGTGACATTGGGAGTTCCAATTACCTGTGCAATATCAATGTGGTGCTTAGAACCAGAGACTTGACTCCACTTACAGCTGATGGTCTTGTCTCTAAGGGTCTTAACTCTCGTTCCCGACATATGGTGCCATATAATAGATGAGATGAGATTCTTGGAAACTTGGCGTTCATGCCGCAGGAGCTGACAACTGTGCAATGAGGCGGTTTAGGGATGATGGCTGTTGTTGTGTGTGCTGGTTTCCAGTATCTGCTCTGTGGTTGCACGGTATTGGTCCGATGCTCTTTGTTCGCCCTTCTGCAAGACGGTTATGTGTTCGCCCAGTCCATTAGTTTGATTGTCAGCAGGATTATGCAAAAATACATGGGGCATAATTTTCATGAGACTTGGTGGACGAATTAGGTCATGGGACAATAACAAAGCTGCTGCATTTTGGCGCAAATCCGGACAAAGGATCAGAGAATTTTTCAGGGGAATTTATTTTGTTTTCACTTTCTCGTTACTTCGCCCAGAGAATAGTTAATGGATTGTGGTGAATTAAACCAGGCACATGTAAGGGAGTGTTTGAAATGTGTTGTGGCTTCATTGAATTTAACAGGATAAATGGGCCATGGCGAGTTTAGTGCCGTATTCGGTAGCCGTCTGGCTCCATTGTTTTGTGATAATTCACCACCAGTTTCATAGCGGTCGCAATGAAACATTGAAAACCTACACTGTATTAGCGTTGATATTGAGTGATTATGAATGGAGGGTGAATAACCAACCCAGGTCCAACAGGATGTTCAGGTTTGGGACTGGTTTGATCATGGGGGTTGTTTGGAATCATGGAAAACAAGCAATAGCCAATTGTGTCAAAATTCAGCCCTTACATCAAGTCCACAAGGCTTTAGTTGGGTTTGAACACGGAATGCCCGTCTGGTTTCAGCCAGCTTGGCTAGTTTTACCCTTAGCTCTGATATTCTTCGCCAAAAACATTTAGCCCTATCTGCGATCTAAGCCCTACTGTAACTACGTATTTCCCGATGAATCAATTCCATGTTGTTCAGCTGGTTGTCACTAAAGATGACTAAGACATTCAGCACAAATACACACACTCAAATTAATTGTTTTCAAATTAATTGTTATCATTTTCACGTAATTCAACTGTAATGCAAAGCAAACGAAGCCAGCTCTTTATTCTCTTTTTCCTCTCACTATCTACTTGTACCAATGTTCCAGTCTGCGTTGGTGTACTCCCATCTACCCTTGAGATTGTCAGCGTATTCATCAAGTGCTCATTTTCTTCCATCAGAAGAACTCATTTACTGTCATTTAGTTTTATTCATTATAAAAACAATTTACACAGACTTAAATGGCTTGAGCCAGGTCATCCATCGCACTAAATGCAAATCCTTAATTTGTTTTGGTTTTCTGAATTGCCGCCCGAAATGTGTGTTCTGTGGGAGAGTGGGTGGGTATTATATGATTCCGTAGCCTTTTGTCAATCACTTGAAATGCACTTTGAGAAACTGAAGTATGCTGCCTGGGCGTAATCTTGGGTTAACATGTATTTGAATCTTATTTGGGACATCATTTGTTGCAGGCTCTGCAGTAATGAGCTATTATTGACTATGCAAAAGTTGTATTTGGATTAATTAGAGACCCATCACAAAGCCATGTAATTACCTTGACATGGGCCTGTTACTGCCAACACATTGGCAATTTGAAATCAACCTACACTGCACAATTGCTTAGTTTAGAATTGATGTCCTCATTCATGGTGTCGCTGTTGCCTCATCGAGATGGCATCCAATATCTTATGCTAATGCTATTTCTGGCTGCTGGTGTTTATCAAACAAATATTTTACCAATGATTTACCTCTCATGCTGTTTGGTGCGATGGTCTCTTCACCACAGCCTTGTAGTCACTGACGCAATGGTACATGCAATAGCCCGGAGTGTCGGGAGACTCAGTTGACTACCTCTGTTAACGACTATTAGTGACCTGCACCAAAATGTAATGTTGTCGTCTATGTTCATCAGCTGATGTGATCCTACGAGGTTACGCAAATTATTACTGTGCAGATTCCCTGAAACATGTTGATAGAAAAATCGGATATAACTATGAACATCAGACAAGTAACAAGCCTGTTTTTACGATTAAGACCCATGACTTACAGTCTGGTTCCTCTCCCATAGAAAACGAAGGTGAGGGGGGGGGGGATCCTGATTAAGATCCATTGTAAACTTTAAAGGTTACACACATGTCATATTTAGTTGACTGATATCTTTGAGTGTGTGCAGCTTGATTGAATTTAAGGAGACTGCAGGGCCTTGGCTGAGGTATGCGCTCCGCTGGGTGCCATTCCAGTTCACTTCCTTTTTCTTCCGTAGCAGTGACAGGCCTAAACAACACGCATCACAGCGTGATTAGGGCAAACTCAGACAAGACAAAGATGTTAATAAATTGACTTTAAGTTGAAACAGCTCTGTTGTTCCGCTATTTGGTCTCTGTAGCTTTAGTGTAGATATACGTTTCTGTACCTTTTTAACCGCTGCTTCAAATACTGCAGGGCTCACAGAACCGACATATGTCATACAAACGACTGTACTTGTACTTGTGTTTTTGGGGTCATCCATTTTAATTTGTGTTTAATTCATGTTGCAATTTCCTCATATTGTTCACGGCTCCAGCTCCTGTTTTGACTCTGTCCCAGAGACGCTCGATCGAACTATGGCCCCACGTTGCATAAAAGCACCTCACCGCTCCGATTGGCTGTCTGGCCTGGTCCCATGTGATTGGTTAACTGCTCCTAGCTGATTTAAGAAATGGACGAACACAGTGAAGTTGATTCAAATGGGAAATGGAACAATAATTGAGTGTTGACTGTGATGAGCACAGCACCACCTTTTGCCATAGTAAAAAAAGTATAAAAATCAGCAGAAAAACTTGAAAATAGCCCGATATGACGACTCGTAAGTTCCGCCAATTTCGCCCTCAGTCGTGTGGAAGTAGGATCTGCAGTGTTATATTTATTGAGAATGAGCACACACTTGTTTACTGTGTTGTGCACTCGAGCAGCGGTGTAGCACTCTCTGCAGCGTGTGAGTGCTCAGTCAGAATGGACAACGGGCCCCCGCGCATCCGCCACACCAATTAGGCAGCAAAGCAAGACTAATGACTGTGGTTAACTTGGCCTCTGAAGAATGGAGCTCTCCCCCTTGGACTATCTCATTATGTGATTGAGTAGTGTGTGTGTGTGTGCGTGCGTGTGTGTGTGTAGTTTGTTGGAAACGGGGTGTAAATGATGACAAGCCGATGTCCACCCATACCTGGTCTTTCCTCCTTTAGCACTTCACCCCTGAGTGGACAGGGGGCACACTTAGCTACTCCGCAGGAGAGTGGGGGAATTCATTTCTCCATTTTTAACAAGCTAATTAAGTGTTGTGTGTTGCATCCTGAGGCAATATTGAAATGACTTGTTCGGTAATGCCTCTAATAGACAGAGGAAAGGTGGGGGAGGCCGGGGAGGAGGAGGTGGGGAGGGGGGGGGGCTCAGGGGAGAGGGATGTCGAAGGAGGGAGGCAGAGAGACATGTGGCGGAGAACGGGGGAATGACGAATGGACAAATTAGACGGAGCTGAAACGACTGTGTACAACAAGCTCCCCATTTTATGCTTCCATGATACTGAGGAGGGAAGTCGTGACGGAGAGTGGTTTCAAACACCACCAGGGGGCGACAGCTCCAGGAGTGAGGCTGTAGTACTTTTCCCCCTCCCGCTCTCACCCCCTTTCCCCTTCAGTTCCCACTCGTCTCTCCGTCTCCTCTTAGTTTAGTTTGGCATCTGCCACTTACACATGTAAATGCGCTCTCCCCTTTGTAAACAGGTAAAATGTGTAACAGTTGTGTTACCATTTGTCAAAGCCGTTTAAGGTTCATGGAAACCAGACTCTTCGGCAAAGTCGACCACAGAGTGAAAAATGTCTGAGTGCAGTTTCGGGGACAGAAGCAGAACATTGGCCTGTTGCTCGTTCCATCACATCTAAAGATAGGATCAGTGCTGCGGGGTGAGAACTCTCCAGGCCAGATTATGCATTTCCTTTTGGATTTCGTTTCGCTCATCTGTGTGCGTTTGTTTAAATTCCTTTATGTGATGTGTGCAATTTGTTTAAACTTGAGCCAGCAGTCTATTGTAGTTGCACATTTTGTTTCTTTTCATTCTTTTCAGCTGTCGAATAATTTTTTTGGGGAGAATATCCTGAGCTCACCCAAAGACAAACACAGACTCTCGTGTAAGCCCATGACACATCTCTTATGAACGGCAGCTCATTAGCAGGTGGAGTGACATGCTGACAATGATACATGACAGAATTTATCGTGCAGACACTTAGGGAATGGAACAGTCTAACAATACAAACTATATAGTATATAAATCCATCAACAAAAGAAGAATTATGACAAGCCAAAGGCAAATGTTTTTTGTGTGACAGTTAATGGTGTTTTTCCAGTGGCTCATTTAGTATGTCAGTATTCACTATTAATGTGATATTAATACAGTATTAATGCAAGTAGTGAAGGCTTCTTAAAATTTTATTTGATGTTCACGCCGGGCTTGCTTCAACATTATTTATTCATGAGCCAGTTTTCATTTTTATCGATATAAAAATAAATATAAAGGAATAAAATGTCTCTAATGCAAAGAAGGAATATGATTATTCAAAAAGATGATGTCAACAACTACAATTTTTTATTTTAATTTATCAATTCATATATGATGTTATATATATCGTATATATAGTTACATTTCATACAATATATCGTATATATATATATATATATATATATATATACATATATACATGTATACATATATATGTGTGTTATATTAGGTAAACAAAGACTCTCACCTGTATACTGTGTATATACAAACTGTTACTTGGCAAAGAAATGCTCTCTTCCCCGTGACCTTCATGCTTTTGTGAGTTGAACAAGAAGAGCCGGAGCCTTTTTTTGTGTTTTTCTTCACGTCATCTGAGTCTGATGTCCCACTGGGTTTTTCTTTCCTTACTTGAGCTACAGCAGGGGTGTCGGCGGCTGCTTTTTCCGTCTCAGAATGTTGAAAGGACGAGCTCAAAATAAAACGTTATTGACAAATGCAACGCACAGCGTATAAGTCCAAAACATGGATGTGATTATCTGAATAATATGTGGCCAATAAAGACAGTTTTCTGTGGTTAGGGAAAGACCAAATGTATTGTTCTGAGTTTAACTTTCTCAAAACAGTTTTTCTCTGAAAATGAAAATGAATTCTGTTACGTTGGATTGAAAATTGTTTGTTTTCTAATTTTTGTTTTTAGTTCCTCCAGCTGGCTCATTGCATCCATGTGTTGGAAAAGTCACGTTGGCTTGGCATGACGGACACTTTGTGTTACTGACCTCAAAAAGCCAGACTCCTTTCATTTCTGCTGCAGCAAACCACATAACATTATCAAGTATCTGGAGACACCTTCATGTTCACGTCCGGAAACGAGCACCAGGGAGCAGCTTTATCACAGATCCTAAAGTAACTTGTTTTGACACGTGTGTGTCGAATGCTGTTTCGAGTTAATGAGACACTCACAGGCTCATTTCCCAACATCTTTATGAGGGTTTTCCTAAATTTGTTCTTGAGAAGGCTGCTCAGTCTTCATTAAGGTCGAGTGTTACGTTCTGTGGGCCTGCAGAGGATGCTTAAAACTTTATGGATGTTATAACAGCCTATCAAACCAACTACACTACAATAGACACCTTTTTTTAAATTTGGAAAATAGAATTGCTTCTCTCTTTGTTGGGCAAATCAGATACTGAGGTAATTATTGGAAGACTTAACAGAAAAAGTTGAGAGTGAAGTGCATGAAGGTGCGATGCTGTGGGACCATTATTGGAAAGATGGCCAGTGTTTGTACACGGACCTCGTCTTCATCAGAACTCATGCTGGTTTCCACGCCCAATCGATAACATTTGACATTAAACCTAATCTAATATGTTCTTCTGTCAAACTATGGAACCATTGGTCATGATTACATCTGCTATATCACCTCAGAACATGCACCCTGGCCCCTCGCAGTAAACCCAGGTCTGACCTCGGATGTCAAGCGAATGCAGTTCAGCCTGCAGATCAATTATAATGTGGTCCAGTGCCTTGGCATACGTTAGCACATGCATCTTCATCATGTAGTAGTGGCTGAGTGGGAAGTGGTACACCACCTCTCATCGGTAAGCCATGAATATGAAATGTGAAATACCCAAAACGTTCAGATGTGATTTGACAGAAGTGGTCAGTTGTTGTGATCACCCAATCACATTCAACATTGCCCGGGTCGTGTTCTCAGTGGTGTAGCATGCACCTGTGGGGCTGCAGATTGAAGGACACTTCTCAGTTGGGTAGTGGTGTCATTAACCAAGAGGCACCGGCATACCGTGTATCCTTGACCTCCTTATAGAAGAGATGGCTGCAGGAACAGAGGCCCCACTGTTGCTGGAATGTGTAACCGAGATGTATATCAATGAGCTCGTTCAAGGGCTGTAATTGCAGAAATGTGTGCGTCTTGCTTAAATCTACATTCACAACATGGTTCGGAAAGTCATAAACTGTTATGGGGGGGGTTGGTATTTCACGTGGTGAAGATGTAGGACCACGTCACGGAAGTGTGTTTTAGTGCCACTGTGCGTGCAGCTTCTGGTCCCAGCGGTGTTGGCCAGCAGTAGAGTCCTATCCTGACTGGGACCAGTTTTTAATGCTGCACATGGGAAAGTAGTTTATTGTGAGACCAGTTGATTTATTCTGTCAATAACCATCCATCCACGCTGAGGTGATGGATGCCAACCCGAGTTCTGGTCCCTCTGAAATGTCCCAATGGCAAAGAAACCCAAGGTGGTGCTAAAGTGTTCGACAGTCTTATATGGCTTCACACACACACACACACACACACACACACACACACACACACACACACACACACACACACACACACACATATCTGGAACATCTTGAAGAAGCAGTAGACGACCTTATACCTTATTATTGGATATGGGCTTAAAGGTCCAGTGTGCAAGATTGAGGGGTGAAATGTATGTTTTGGCAGAAATGTAATATTCATATGTTAATGTTGTCATTTATGTATATACAATCAACAGAATGTACAAATTGTTAATTTCATCACCTCTGAATATACCCTTTATTTCATTTTGGGAGTGGGTCCTCTCCATGGAGGCAGCCATTTTGAGTTTGACAATAGTTTAATGTTACTATATGTCTGTCTAGGAGGTTTGAAAGAGGGTGTATTCAGCTGCAACTTGTACTTTTACCTCTAGATGTCACTGTACCAATCACAAAAATGATATAAAGCAGGAAAGAATCGGTTAAAGGTGCTGTGTGTTTGATTCCCATCAATTTTTGTCACTTCTATCTGTAGAAGTATTTTTATTTTTAAAAATATTTTTAAAATCATTTTTTATCCAGTAAATAGGTCAATTACATTCTTACTGCTACAAGATATAGTTTTTCCTTGCCATATGTAAATCATATCCAAACAAAATAAAAACAAATAAAGTAAATATACACAGAAACAGCAATGTAAATCATAAATCAAGAAACAAAATAATCAGAGGGGGAGGAGAGATGATGAAATAAATGGACAAAACCCAGAAAACAAAACAAAAAAACAAAAAAACAACAACCTTATATCAAGAGGATAAGGACATGTCTCGTGAAGTGTTGCTGGTGAGTGAGACACAGTGTGGCTGTGGGGGACGACGCTGTGTTTTGAGTGTGTTTGCTCGTAAAGTCTGGCTCTGGCAGGACGGTGATTGCTTTGGATGAATGAAACATGTCTCCGACAGAGGCAGACGTGCGGCACCAACACGGTGAGTGAAGCTGTCAGGTGCCTGCTGTTTACATGTAGGCAAATCAGGCGGAGATCTAATTTCTCCAGGGAGTCCCAAATTGGATTGGCCAACTTGTTGCCCTGACCTCTAGCTGATATTTCCACCTTTGTTTTTTAAAGGGAGAGAGAGAGGCAAATATTGCACTGGAAAGAATGCAGGGAAAAAAAAAAAAAACTTCAATGGAATTTAAATTTGTTCTATTAATTTATGTAAATGGCACAGAGCAGCTGTTTGAATTGGAGTGGTAAATTGCTTACCCAAGCATCGCCATGTAGCCTGTATGTAAATGCAGGTGTGTGCTAATTGAAATTCAATATCCTTCTCATCAGCAGGGGTTGCTGGCCTTTTTTCCCCCTTCGTCTTTTTTCCACCTCCACCCCCCATCTTCCTCCTCTTCCTCCTCCTCCTCCTCCCCCTCTTTCCTACCACACTTGTTTGCCCTCCAACCTTACCTAAGTGGGTCTTTAATTTGAAAGTAAGCGCATTAACTTTTTTCAAGCACCGGTGAGATAAAGTACCTCTTGCCAACAAATAAATAAAGGGCAAAATAAATAATGCTCCTTTGCGCTTGCTCGCTCACACGCGCACGCACGCGCACACGCACACACACACACGCACAAACACACGCACACACATGCTGGTGGAGATCGATAAACAGTGGTATTGAGGCATCTCTTGAGGTCTGTGTCTGGTTCAGTGTGATGGTTGATTTATTTGCTCTTTGCAAGAGGCGGTAAATCAGTGCTTATACCTTGAGGCCAGCGAGGTCCTGCACAGCCAGGCAACCTACTTAGTGTCACACCTCAACCCCTCTCACCATCCTTTTCGTGTTTGTGTAATTTCTCACTTTCATCCCTCTCGGAAAAATGCATTTAGACCTTACAAGTTAATGGCCATGCCAGTAATTGCATGTGATTTGAGATGTGTCATTCATATGCAAGTGGCGACGGGCACATTATCCTTTGACTCACATGAAAGTCCAGTCCGAGGTGCGATGATGAGCTGCATGTTCATATACTTGATATTTATTGACATAGTATCTTTATCAAATGTCAGCGTGCTGTCACTTCTTTGTCATACTAGTATTAGATTACATTACTTTACTCACTCAAAGGTGATGATGGCCGATAATCCTCTGGGACACATGCGCTTATTTGTTATTGTTGAGTAATTCTTCACTGTCTTGTTATCGATCCAAAAGTCAGTCAAAGACTAAAACAATTGCAGTAAAATAATTTTTTCTTTCTAAAATCTTTTTTTAAATAAAGAAATTACAAATTTTTGTGATGTATTAAAATGTGTTTGAATATGATATAATTCCAATTATAATACTAATTCCCAATACTAATTATAATACACATGCAAAGGTGGACTTCAGCTAAAATTACTCAATTGCGCTAACAATTGTGAAAAACAAAGACTGCCAGGTGTCTCCATAAGATAATAGAAAAAACGTCTGAAAACTCTTCCACATGTTGTGTGGCTCTTTGCAGTGGTGTTGGGTTTCATTTCGGTCTTTATGCAGAACTGGTTCGCCACCCCTGCTCCGGTCTGGATGGTTTGGTCCATTGGTCTTGGTACGGTTGGTTTAAAAAGTCTCCTAATGGAGTTTCTTCGAGACAGTGTAAGTCACTGCACCAAGAGGCTGTGGGTGAGTGGGGTTACAGTGACACGTCTGTCTGTTAATATTCAGAGAGGGTGAGGTGAGGGGTCTGGCTGCTGGCTAACAGCAGCTGAGAGTCGTAGAGAGAGGATGGGGGGAACAGGAAGACGGAGCGGTGAGAGGGACTGAAAGGAGGGTTAACCTTCCCTCAGGGTTCTCTCAGGGGGCTGGCGCTGTGTGTCACTCTCCTCGGCTCCTCTGCTCCCCTTTGCTCTGCCCCTTTCTTCTCCTGCTGTTGCCCTAAGACAGGAAGCCAGGGAGCGGACCCCACTGTTGAGACAGAAGCCACCGCTACAAAAACCCCTTTGAATTCTCAGAGCACCTTTTAAATTTTTTTTAAAATTCATCTATTTCTTTTCATCTCGCTTCCGTTGTTCATCCCCGATAAGATAATTGACTGAAGGCCGCACATTAGTGGACGGACTTGTTTGTTCTGCTTCTTCGTACGTTTGAATGGCTTGGCTTTTTTGCTATTGTTGCAAACATGTAATGAAAACGTACCTTGTCTTTCGTTGTTTAGACGGATCGTGTTCAGCAAAAGCAGATTCACAGCTGGAAAGTTCTGCGCTCTAACTTTATTATGCTCTTAAGTCGTATAGGCCACCAAACTGTTAGCCCAGTTGTATTTGGCTCTGGTTTCATGCCTACTGTGAGCACACATAGTGGCAGCTGGTATCCACATTACTCAGCAGGGGGGTTCAACACAGCAAAGTAGCATCAACAAACTCGCTCTCGGTCAAATTGATCCAATTCAAAACACATTGCCGTTTTAATAGTCTATGTAAACCTTTTGCTTTTGAAACTATATGGCCTCCATTGGTCTTTGCGTAAACAAGACTGTCCTCAAGAGAAACAACCGCATCAGTGGTCTTAGCAAAACGTAAGTAACGTTTATTCTTGAGTGACAAAGCCCTCCAGTGGGTGTGGGAGTTATGGTTCTTTTCAGCTGGGGCCAAAAAAGGGCATGGTGCGAGTTTGAGACGTCCATAGAGAGAGGAGGTCAGGGTTGATGGATGACTGGGTAAAGAAAACACTGGACGAGGGAGTAAACATCTTTTGCAATCGTTGGAAATTGATGATCTCAATGATGAACATGATGGGACGGTAAACATAAGTTGTCAATTGTGCAGGAACAATACTGTTATTATACTTTGAAAGGCACTTATTAGTGAGGCTGGAGTGTCCAGGGAGTCGTCCCATGATTCAGTTTGGTCCAAATGGACCACACCCCTTTTTGGTTTGGCTGAATTTGAATCCATTGATTTTATTATTTTGATTCAGAATTGCGGCAGCAGTGGCTCAGTGGTTGGAGCGGTGGCCTTTTGGAGGCAAAAGTCACTGGTTTCGAATCCCTCTGGGACCCAGCTGCAGTGCCACTGGCCCTGAAACTGATACCCAGATTGGCCTTATGTGTACTGGTGGAAATACCCAGCGACCCAGATTCCTGGATAAGCAGTAGAAGATGACATGACATGAATCAGAACTCAAAAATAAAAAGAATACAAAAATCAGACCAAACAAGGTCGATGGCACCATTGGACCGTCAAAGGAGTGTTAATGAATTGAGTTGTCATTGTGGCTTCACATCCCATTGGAGTTGATTGTTTGTTTGTGCTTGTTTGGGCTATTTTTACGCGGAATGCCCCTTTTTGTTGATGCCGTGTTTATTTTACAGGCCAGGATTTGACTTTTTAAGTGTCTTCCAAATTAGAGGCCTGCTTTAGCGCCGATTTAATATTCTGTTTAGATGCTCAATTAGATTTGTAATTGCTCCTCAGGCATGATTGCGTTTATATTGGCCAAGTTCATTAATACGGTGGGACCCGGGTCTGTGGCCAGGAAAGCAGTAAAAATGAAATTAAAGCCTCAACATGGGGCCGGGGGCCTCGAGCTCGGGCTGGGAAGGCATCAGCACTGTACGAGGATGATGGTGACAGATTCCAGGCGGTGGCTCCATTCAGCATTTAACGATTAGATGCAGATTGAACCGCTTTTACTGTCTTGTAATAACTGCTTACTGTGCAATGCGTGCATATGGTTCAGCTTACTTTGGAGGGGTGTGATGGAGCCAGTGAGAAGCAGTTTATTATGAGTAATAGAAAGGCTGCAGTGACGAGCGGAAGACAGACGGGTGTGTATAACGGTAACGGCGCCCTCGGAGCTTTTAGTTACTGTCTCCTTTTCCATTCATTTCCTCTTTGCTTCTCTTCCATCTGTCACTTTCTTTATTTGTTTACCACTGTCGGCCTTTATTGCACGATATGTTATTATAAAAGTGACTGCTGGCTATCTCTTGAGGTTTGGACTCACCTGTCCACATGTCAGAAACTCCCAGATGTGTGTGTGTGTGTGTGATTCAGTCATGCATTCCTTTGTGGGGTATTATAAAAACACCTGCATCTGGAGCTCTCACTCTCCCTTCTGAACCTCGCCTCCTCCGTGTATAGAAGCTCAGGTGCTGCGTTAATGCACTTCAGAAAAGCCTGATCACAACACAAAGGTTTCGTTCTCTTCTTCCGCCTGATGGATTCAAACAGAAATTAGATTAATTGGTGAGCCCGCCGGTTCACTCACACCGTCTGAGTGGAACAGTGGAGGCGTTAGGTTTGAACATCTCAAACCATTAGACACAGGAATGTGATTAGTCTTGCATTTCTTTGAACAAAACAAAACATTTTCATCAAGCCTTTTTGCACATGTCAAACAGAAACGATGTTTTCTTTTTATAGCGTTTGCAACCATTTTTAACTGATTACATTTTGGCAAATTTAAGCGGCTGTGGCGTGTGTGCTTACTTACATCTCTCCGAGAACCTTTTCATCAATTATACTTGGTCGGCCTCCAAACAGTCGTCGGTCCAGCTTTATATTGCTCCTGTCAACATTTTGTTTTTTCCGGAAATGGCATTTTACCAGACAATGACCCGCTAAATTGCATTGAAGGTTTTAATGCAGAGTGAATGTGAGCACCCTTTTTTATGCCAAGGCTTTGATGGGTGTAGGAAAATCTCTATTAACATGGGCTTCTCTGGCCCCACTAGATGATTACAGAGCGAGCATAAACAAATAAATTGTCGCATTGAATAATTCTTTGAAATTTTCATCGAGCCCTCTTCATCTGTTTGGCTGCCAACTGCCGTGTGATGCCAGATAGCTTTGGCTCTCGCTGTTTTTCCAGAAGGGACAAAGCGTATTGATGAAGCCTACTTCTAATGTGTATTCCATGCACTGTATGTGTGTTTGTGTGTGTGTGTGTGTGTGTGTGAAAGGGACTCTTGAACTCTAGTTTTCTTAGCTCTTTAAACTATTACATCAAAAACACATTTATTTCACGCTTGCATTGCTAGGGGCACTCTGTGCCGAAAGTGAAAATGTCATTTCAAAGATCAGCCTGATTGTTCTAATATTGTTGATTAGGTTTGCTTTCTGCCAAGCTCCCAGAAATGATTGTGGAATGATGTTGCGTACATCTGTGGCGGATGAGGTCATTTAAACCAAATGTTCTGCTATTGATGTTATTTCTTGCTGCCAAGGCTTCTTTAAATATGCCTTGTTTTGTCGTTATAACAACATATAGAGTCCATCCATGGACTGCGGCCCACATTGGGCGGTGAGCTTCTCCTCATTGCACATGTATCAGTATCATCTCGAAGATAAAGACAAATAGCCGCTTGCACCAATCTGTCCTTTTTCCACCTGAAGGATTTTAAATTTCTTAGCGTCCGGGGACAAATCAGAGTTGAATTATTCCTGGCACTCATCAGAGTTACCTCCTTGAGCAGTGTCAATATAATTTAGCATCGCCTCATGAGGTTATTCTGTATGCGATGCCTGTTGTCATCAGGATGAGAAAGTGGTGGCGGCGAGAGGCGTCATTCAGACAAACGGAGACAGAAATGCAGATTCAAACTTGATTGTTATTTTCCAGTGTTGTTGAGACGTGGTTTCAAACAACTCTTCCTTCTTGGGTTCATATAATATACTTGTTAGTAACTTAACTGTAAGCGCTTTGAAATGAGTCTATCTCAGGCAGCAACCTCGGAGAAGGGTGGATGAGGAAGTGGGAAAACTTGCAGTTCACAGGGTAGCCACTTGAGGCTGTCAATCCCCATAGACTCCCATGGTTAAATGTTTAACTTTAGAAGTGAATTGTTTAAAGCCTGGTACAAACTACTTTTTTAACATACTTCTTTTTAATCTGTCGAGGTTGAGGTGAATTTGTGCATGATTAGGGGCGTGGCCTCTTGAGTGACACTACTGTGAGTGACACCATCATGGGCCTGCCCCCAACTCTACGTGTGCTCCGCCTCTTTGCCCAGTTTTGTATGAACTAGGAAGTAGGAGGAGTTAAGCATCGGCAAGATGGCGGTTAGCAAACCGCCACTGCGAGCGTCATAAGCACTCTACAGAAAGTTCACCTTTGTCACCCGTCTTTATAAACAGTCTATGGTCAGACTTGATAAGAGTATTCTGATCTTGGTATCAGGAAGTTGAAAAGGGGTTGGTCTCGTTTATACCTTTGGGACATGCGCTTCCTTTGAAGCCTGCTGATGCCGTCAGTGTCACTGTTGTTTGTGCCATAAAGTTCTGCATGAGAGGAAAAGCAAAACGCTGTTAATCAGAGCTGGACTTTTCAAAGAGCCCTCAGACAGGTATGGCTTATTATGAGAAAGCAGTGGGACGTCAAGCAGACTCACTTGGCTTTGAATAAATCAAGTGCCCCTGTTATAATTATGGGAAAATCCTAAGTCGAAACTCTCCAAATGCCAAACAGAACGGAGCTGGGAGGAATGTCTGGCTTAATGTCTTTCAGTGCCAGCTTGTTTTCATAAAATACTCGGTCTCCAACGTAGCCCCTGAAGTCCTGGCAGCCTGAAAAATAACTTGTCTCCGAACAGCGGATGATTTCTGCCAGGATCCTCGAGTTTGAATTATTGTATTATAACTTTGCAGGCTTACAGTTTACACAGTATTGTAAACACGGCCCTAAGCCCAGACAATACCTTGCTGAGCTCAATCATTGAAGTATTTCCCAAAGAATGAGACAAATGCATCCCAGTAAAGCCTTTTCTCTCCTAATACCTCACTTTGCTGTCTCTCCGTTACTGATGATACTCGCAGGAATCTTATTTTCCAGCTCGCCGCATGTTGTCCACATTGTTTGAGGATTTCAGGTGCGCCGCTCGAACGCCAGCCATTGTTGTCTGAACCTCTTTTTTCTCTCCCCACATGGGTTTGATTGATTGATTGATTGAAGCCTGACTTGTTTCACTCCCAGGGATCTGGACATGAAGGGCTGTTTGAAATGAATAGCCGTTTGAAAACGTTAATTGACGGAGGCAGAGAGGCCCTCTTTAGTAGATTTTGCTTTTGTTCAGGAGCTTTTAATGTTCAGAGGGGGCAGGGCTATCATATTCCCTGCAGGAGACCTTGTCATGGAGCTAAATGAAGTGTCCTCTCTGACCCGTCACTGAGTCTGTCCCATTAACTCTTGTTATGGCTTGGACGGGGGCATGAGGCGAGGGACATACAGTTGGCTGCAACCACTAGGTGCCACATATTCCTCAACATAGAATTTATTGAGAGAACATTTTAAGAGTTGAACGATGTTGTTGTTGATAGAAACTCTGTTCCATCAACACACTTTACATTTCCACGGTGTAAGATTTAGGACAGTGACTCTCAACTTGTGGGTTGTGACCCAAAAATGGGTCGCAAATCTGTTGTCAGTGGTTTGTGGTCTTTTGACTGGTTAAGGAAAATCTTGTGCTTTCATTTTGAAGGTTTAAAAAAAAAAAATGCATCGGAGTGCTGTTATTCACACTCCTTAACAGTAGGTGGTTACCATGCCCTGTAATGCTAATAGACAGATAGCTTCAATAACAAACCCTAAGTTCTTCTGCAACATGCAACTTCACCACACGACTCTACACACTGTACCTTTAGACTAAAAGTACATGTCAAAGAATATCTTCCAGTGGCGACAGATATTTTCCATTTTTGATTATGGATCCCAATGCTAAAATGCTGATTCATGATTTTAGTCGTGCTCGCTGATGGAAAAAAATACATAGTCAGCGTTATAATGTGGAAAACACCTCTTATCTGGCGTGAGGTACCCCGTGTTCTGCATTGATTAACGGAACCAATTATATGTTGTTATGCTGTTGACTGTGGAATCAGAAGATAAGGCAGCAGCAGCAGCAGTAGCAGGAGGCGATAAACTTTCTACAAGTTCAAGTAGCAAAGATAAATACCTCAATTACAACAGATGTTATTAGTCAAGGGAGATTTTATTCTATTCAGGTAAACAAATACTTCCACGTTCCAGGCTGCTGTGTTTCTCTCAGTGATGATAAAGACCAGGATGAACCACAGCACATGTGACCTCCCCTTCCATTATGTTTCCAATGGCTCCCACTCATCCCATGAAACGGGCTGTGTTCCATTACCCACACTTTGTGGTCTTTTGCACTTTCTTGCCCACACCGAGGACGAGTGTCCCAATTCACAAAAATGCCTATTTCCAGTATATTTAACCCAGACGTTACGCACCCTTAAGGCTCAATTATACCTCGCACGGTCTCGACGGCACCCGCCGTATTTTCGCCGTCTGCGCTGCGACTGCGGGGTCCGTGTATTTATAGCTTGACGTCATTTCCGGGGATGATCTCCTCGACCCTTTGTGATGACGTGTTATCATGGGACTTGTGTGGTCTCGGCGGTTTCCTCTGCACAGTCTCCATCGGGGGAACCGTGGCACAGAAGCCAGAGCTGCTTGTTCCCTCTGCCTCCGTGACTCTCAGACCTCAAATCATCTTCCAGTGCAACTGTACAGGGCCCGTGAAAACACAGCATTTCCAACATGTAGGTCACGATACACCATAAAAACATTATGATGTGACTTTTCAATTAAAAGGCTACACACTCTGCCTTTAAGCTTGGTTAGTTGAGTCGACTCTGCGGGATCGTCCTTTGTGACTTCTATTGCAACAAAACAATGACACATTTACATTTTCATAATCATGTAAATGCACGACGTGATTATTATGAGCTCATTAATGTATATTTACACGAGGAGGGGGGTCCTCGACGGGGACCGCCATGTTTTTACAGTTTAGCCCAGAGTGGACGTCCTAAACATCTTCTGAGTTTTTAATGGCAGCTGAGGCCTACCATTGGTTCTCGAATGGGATTACCTGTTTTAAAAAAAAAACAAATATTTCCCTTGAAATGTTCACATTTAATGAACTAACACTCTATAAAACTTTATAAACAACCTCCAGAATAGACATTTTACTTGCTACTACTTTGACGTTTATTGATAAATGGCAGTTATTGTCTTTTCCTTAATTTTTACACTTTGCAAAGCCGGATCGGCGGGGGGGGGGGGGGGCCCGCAGGCCCGCAGGCCTTATGTTTGACACCCCTGCTTTAAACGGTCCTGTTTCTTGTATTGATTGGTCCCAGGCATCTGTGGAACCTGCATTTACTGAACTATTTCTTTAGAAATCATATTTCCCCAGTAAACAAAGGCTGCATAACCACAGGCCTTTGCGTCTATAACGGAATTGATGTGTGTTGTTTCCAGTCAAGGTTAAAACTTCTTTGTGGGAATCCACAGGATTAATCTCTCTGCTTCATGAACCAGAGTAGAAGGATGATACTCGACACTTGTTTCTTTTGTTTTTGAGCTCACATGAGGAAAGGCTACGCTCACATGCTGGGGTTGGTTTTATGACAGCTAGTATCTATGTCCTTTGTCATTAGGGCAGAAATAGTTGTGGAGCTCAAGTGCAGCTGTTTGCGCTCAGCTATCCCTGCTCTCATCTTTTTAAGTGGCACTAAACAGATGGTTGTGGTCAGCGCCACCGCCGGCGCTACAAGGCTGTTTAGAGTCTTGCAGAAAAGCTTAATATATTAAATACTCAAAATGCCCCGGGGGGTGGAAGAAAGAGGATTTCCAAAGCATTTGCAGGTACAATGACCACTGCTTAGAAGTGTAAACAAGAATACCCATTGCCAGGTGACATGAGATGATCGTCAGCGTATTGTATGATACTCGCGGAAATAGAAATAAACAGCATAGGGAAAATGAATGAAGGGGGCTGCCGAAGGCAGACGAAAAGGAAGTGCAGCATCTGGACAGGAACTGTGACATCCGGGGAGGTCCGAGGCACTTGAAGGGAGGGAGGGAGGGTGTGGTTAAGTGACCTCTCACCCTCAACTGAGGCTAGAGGTCAAAGACGGAAGATAGACTGCAGCTGTGTTGCAACATGCAACCCCACCGCCGTGCCAATCACTGTAATTTGCTGAGACAGATGTGTCCCCACCCAGTTTAGCAAAACATGCTTTGACAGGAGCCGACAGAGGCAAATAGGATTGGAAGGAAGGAAGGAAGGAAGGAAGGAAGGAAGGAAGGAAAGGAGAGATGATAATATGGATGAAATGGGAAAGATGCCAACGAGGCTCCTATATAGAGCAGGAGTTGCTCTGAGGCAGTTTATCGACGTGCCTTCAATTAAAGGTTAATTCCGCAAGATTTACGCACCACTTCACCCTCTTTGCCTCTGGTTCTGTCCACACAGAGACGAGGTTAAGTGAATCTGCTTCTTTTTTATTTCTATGGTATGGGCGTTTCATCCACAAGGGGGCGCCTAATACGAAATGCAAATAAACTACTTTTGAAAACCGAGAATATCTCAAAACGCCATCGTATCCGTCTTCAACTGTTACACATCGATATGCCATAGCCCCTTAACCGTCATGCGCAAACTCACCATCACCACAAACAACAACAACAACAGCAATGGCTGATTACTTGTAGTCCATGATGACCCAAAGCAATAGTTCTACACCAAAGTCCTCTTTCTCACTAGCATATTCTTTCCCACCATCATCATTAAATTCTTCTTATTCTACTTTCTTCTTATACTTCATTTTCTTCTTCGTCTTTGGCAGCGTCTTTGGCAGCGTCTGTGACAGCGCCACTCACCGGCCAGGCGGCTGTACTACAGCGTTCTCAGTGGTTTTCACGTGTGCCGTCTTTACGGATTGTTTGATTTGAAACAAATGGACCGCCTCCGTGTGGACAAGTCCTTTTTCACCCTCGTCCGCCCTCCGCTATTTGTTTCCCTGGAAGTGAGGCAACACCTAATCACGCTGGGATCTCATACTACCACGTCTTTTAACTGCCAAGATCAAAGAGTGCACATTTGCCCTAATGCGGGATTACGCTGAGATACGGGACCTGGAGCAGCCTCACCTTGCTCCACCTCCACCACCACTTCCACCACCACCAGCTGCAGGGTTCCTCCTCCATTAGACTCGATGCTCATTTTTCCGCAAGAGCTCCCCTGGGCTAAGAGGCAATTATGCAGCAGTGTGGCATAATATTTCATTCGCTCCACATTGCATTACTTTATGGTGGTTGCAGGCCACTAACAACTTCATATGAGTGGAGGGAGATGGAGGGAAGGGGAGGAGGTGGAGAGAGTTCTCAAGGGCACGGTGCTTCATTAAGAGTCAGGTCTGTTTCCTCTCATCGCTCATAGAGAATAAAAAGGGTTTGTTTGCATCTGAGTTAAGGTAAGGTCGAGTTAAGTGAGGAGAAAGACTTGAGTATATGTTTATGCTGGATTATGCGTCATGAGTCGCTTTGAAAGAAACTTTGAAATTGGAACATGAGAGAGACCTCAAAGTGAAGGCGGCTTATTCAGTGCAATTTTTCAAATCTGATTTAAATCACTTTCCTTGATGGTTGTTCACAGGGGAAGATAATCCTATTCAGGATTGTATATATATATATATATGAATATATGAATAGAAAGCATGAGCACAGCGCCATCTACTGATAATCCTAACATGTGGAGATGACTTGTGTATCTTCTCATTGCATCACAACACACCATTGTGCCACCGTGACAGATAAAACACTGCACCACATGAAAGAATGTACATCTCTATGGTCCGACCATTTCCTTTCTGGCTCCGCCCTCCACATTTATGAGCAGCACATGTCGCACTGCCACCGACAGATTGTCCTTAAAGCTGCTGAGTCGTGCATTCATCCCATTATTATCGTTACCTCAGAGCAAATCTCCTGCCTCCGTCTAAAGTAAGAATCCACCATCTTGCAGAATGTGACAGCAGCTGTAGCAGCAGTGTGCTGATGCATGGTGACGGCAGCTTATTCAGGCTAGGGTTGGCAGTTTGCACAGATTGACATTAAAAAACAACAACTTTCTATTATAAGAAGCAGATTTCTAATAGGAACTCTTTTGCCGGTTGCATGCTGAAGTGAAAAAGTTCTCCCTGCTGTTGCTAAGGCTCTATTGCAAGAACAATGTCTTCAGTGTTTTGTGTAATTCACATGATTTGTGGCTGATGGTATTTCTCATCCATCTCAACGGCTTCCAGAAGTTCTCTTCGGGCTTTCCCAATTGTCTTTTGCGAATAACGGTCTTCAGCTCCCTCTTACTGCCATCTACTGGGCTGGAGTTGTAGTACGGTATTCCATGTTTGATGTGGAAGTTTGGCTATTCTTCACAGTTCCAATTTACTCGGATGAAAATGGGTAATTATGCCTGAAATGCCAACTCACTGATATAATAATCA
>JAFBJT010106089.1:201-18730 GCA_016785325.1 Chascanopsetta lugubris | reverse complement strand
ACCTGTGCCTTTTATTTAAATCAGGAGCAGGTCCTCTCTATGGAGGCGGCCATGTTGCACCGCCATGTTTTTTTTTACAGTAGCCCAGAATGGACAAGCTCATCACTTTTTGAGTTTTACTTATTCCTGACCATTCACTTCGAAATGCTTATGAATGGTGAGGTGAGGGCTATTCACTTCCAATATGCAAATTCACCACAAGTTGTCACTAAATCGTACTCATTGCACCTTTAACAGAAAGCGCTGTTGTCAATGTCGTCATCTAACCTTATGAGAGAATAAATCAGGGTTGTCCGGACGGAGGCCCAGGGGGCCGACTGTGGCCAGTGGCCCATTTTTTTATTGACCTGCTGCAAATTCTAAAAATATAATGGAATGTGGCCCATTAACTCGCACTTGACTGTGTTGTACTTCTTCCACTAGGTGGAGCTACCTCTAAATTCTAGACAATGCAGTAACTGCTCCTATCAGAGCCGCGACCCGACCCGCACTCATGATTGAACACACAAAGGCAACAATTGCTCATAGTTTCATTTTTTATTCAAATGTGTTAAATTAATGAAATTAAGCCTATTTAATCATCAAGCAAAATTGATCGATTTTTGTTTTATTTTGTTAACTTTAATAGTGGCCCCGCCTTTTTGTGTATTTTTCCGTACGTGGCCCCCGGTGAAAACAGTTTGGACACCTCTGGAATTAAACTTTTAAAAAATCATGTTTTCCAAAATGTCAACGTTGTAGCCAATCGACCGCTGACTTTCTCGCCGCCACGCTTGCCGCCATGTCGCTCACGCTGGCGTCCACCTCCAGGCCCCGCCCACCTGCATCTCATGCTCCACCTTTGCCAGCCAACTAACACGTGTTTATGTTTGCCTGCTTTTTTCTTTCTTAGCGGGCGGCAGGAGGAGAGAAAGGAACTGAGCGTGGACGGACGAGAGCGTGAGGGGGGTGGGGGGCCTCGGTAGGGGGGCGGAGCCAGACGACGCGGAGGCCGCCGAGGGAAGGTTGAGACGTCTGCGTCTCGGCCCAAAGGATCAGATGTCAGTGATTTGAGATCTACCGTAAGAGGTCGAATAAAGCCGCAGTGACGGAAATAAAAAGCTAATCTCATAAACAAGTTATCGGTGCTTTGAATGTGTATGTCATGTGAGCGAGCGGGCGTCCGAGGAGACGTTACCGTGGCGACGGGGCGAGTCGGGGGCAGCGATGAAATACTTTAATGAGCCGTTCGAGGCTCCGAGCAATAAAAACAAAAGTCTGCTGGAGGTGAAGGGTGAAGATTTTTGTATCGGCTGTTTGGGAGGATTTACAAACCTCAGCATGATTTAAAATAACTGGTGTTTTATTGTGTTTAAAAAAAAACTTTAAAAAAAACTGTCTCTGGCTGTAAGTGGGTTTTAAAGATCCAGGTGAACTTTTCTGTGTAAGATTCCAAACAATGTGTTCAACTGCAGGTTTTTCTCTCCTCTCTTCTACAAACTTCTGCCAATAAAGTCGCTTCCTTTGATAGAAACATGTGGAGACTCTGAGGTCATTCATGGTTTCATTGTGTTAAAGTAGTCAGACACAAAAACCCAGATATAAAAACAAGAACTGAAATAAAAACAGAATAAATAGATCAATGAAAATGTATATTAAAATAATACATGCTGTACATAAAGATACAATTAATAATCCAAACATAAAAATAGACATACAAATGAAAATAGATGAATAAATAGAATAAATACAAATATATAAAAAATACATATAAAGATGAAATGAATGAGTAATCAAAACATTTTTTTAATCAGTGAATAATCCCATCCCAGATCGTAAACAAACAGCTCCATAAACGAGTCAAAAACCCTGCATTATTATTTATGATATCCTGTCTAAAAAGTAAACAATGGCTTAATGTTTGGGAGAGAATAACAAATCATATCGGAGCTGAGTTACACAACAGCGCAGTCATGGGATTTGGCTCCTATGGGACTCGATTTACGACCTCCTGGACGAACCGAATGGGTTCAAACAACGCGAGCAGCTGCTGACGTCGACGCACAAACATGCCTCTATTTTGGTTTTGTGGTTTTTATGATACGAATATAATTCATACGCTTATTGTTGTGCTGACGTAGCAGCGCTGCTTTGAACACACGTTCGAAACAATCTGCCAAGCCAACAAGCTGCCCTATCTTGCCAGTTGTTAAAGGTACAGTACGCGTATTTCACACCATGAAAACAACAGGAAGAATGGCGCGCTCCATCTCTGCCAGGAATCACGCGCACTGCATTGAACTCTTCCACACACTCACTTTTAAAGGTGTAGCACGAAAAAAACGTCCCCCTTTAATAAACAGCGAGTCAAATACTGAGCCATCGTTGTCATGATCCCTTGTTTTTGTTATTGTCTCTCACTCTCTCTCTCTCTCTCTCTCAGTATAACGAGCAGCAGTGGAGTCAGCTGGCCAATCAGCGAGGAGGCAACGAGGGTCACCTGACCCCAATCAATCAGGTGGCTCATCACCTCCCTCTATAAACACCAGCTCACTCGTTCACTCTGTCAGCCATCGTCGGGTGGTGTTGATGTTTACCTGCAGAGGTGTGTCTTATTGTGCTTGTTTTTGTTGTGTGCAAGACGCTCAGGGCGCTAGTGATTAGCATCATTAGCATATATTGTGCACATGTCAGGTTTGAGTGGTGTTGTGAGGGGTGGGGAGAGTGTCAACAGATCCTCCAGTGGCCTTAATTCGTCATTACACGTCAAAAGCTGTTTAGTTTGTCCGTTCGGGGCCACCGTAAAAACGTGCCAGGGCAACATGGCTGCCTCCATCGTGAGGCCTTTCAATACAAAGGGCTCGGTCCAACAAACAAAACCAAACAAAGTGCACATCTGGGGGTTTATTGGCGTTTTTTTTCAGTTCACTTGTTCTGTGGGTAAAAAATTATGTTTTTAAATCACCATGTGACTGACACACAAGTTGCAGTACCGCCATTTGGCCACTATGTGTTGTGACTCCAGAGCTCAGCCCACATGCAGTGTCCAGTTAACATGATAAATCCAAACAAGTGTCAGCTCGACAGTGCCGCACTTCACCTTTTGGCCACCGGTGTCTCTGTGAACAACCTTTTATGGGAAGTTCCCTAAAGCTCCTTTGAGGTCTTGTTGGTTTCTCTGCCTCGGCGGAATCGGACCAATGATATTAAACCTTTTTGTTTACAAAGCCGGAGGTGGACCCATCATCTCCTCCACCTCATCACTTGATATTATTCTGTCACGATGACATCACACGTATCGTCGCAAACCTCCTCGCAGTCACAGACGAGCTGTCGGCCATCTTTGATCGGTGTGAGGATGGAGAGAGCAGCTGCGGCAGGATCTCATTACTTCTCCATGTGGCTTTTGGATTTTCCACGCTGAGCTCAGCCCTGATCTCCCAATCAATTACCCCGTCTTTTGTGAGGCAGCTGATATCATCGACCACGCGCTCGGGTTTCGGCAGACTGCCGCTCGTCTCCGAGGCCGGCGCTCCGCTCGTCTGTTTATCCCGAGGTGAATCCGTCAGGGTGGGCCGCTCCGCAGCAGCTTGTTAAAGTGGACTGAGCTCCTCCCTTATCTTGTGGCTCTATCATTTAATGGAGCTTGATGAAGGAAGATTTCCCGTTCAAATCAGATCATATTTTTTATTTTTTTTATTTTTTTTTGTTTTGTTTGTTATTCGATAGAAATTGAAGTGATGGTCGGTGACGTCACCCCTAGGTTTCTGCAGAGCGCTTATGAGGCTCGTAATGGGCGGTTCATTCGTGCCTAACTCCTCCCACTTCCTGGTTCATCCAAAAATGGGAAAAGGGGGCGGAGCACAGGTAGAGCCGGGGGGCGGGTCCACGGTGCTTTCCGCAGAAGGTCGGCCCAGGTGTCACTCGAGAGGCCACGCCCTTAATTAACTATGCACACTTTTTCTTTTAAGTCAGAAAAAAAGAGTCACCCCTTGCAGTCGTCATGGAAACCAGAGTGAACAGACTTTAATCATGTTTCATTCACCTCTACTAAACTTGATCATCTTAACATGGGAGTCTATGGGCGTCCATTGAAGGCAGCCTCAAGTGGCCACCCATGGAACTGCACGTTTTTTTGTTCACTTCAGCATTGGCCTCATGGGTTGTTGGTGCTCCTTTTCCAAAACACGCCGATACAGCAGAAAGGTTCAGTCCGCATGTCATTTTCCTTGACTTGAAATGTGCCTCGCAACTGCATCTTCATCATCAACATCATTCCAATCGTGCCGGTGGTGGGGGGGGGGGGGGGGGGGGGGGGGGGCGTCCCACTCTGTTTTTAATTAGCGGGCATCAATCATGTGAACGTACCGGCGGCGGCGGCAGCAGCAGCAGCAGCAGCAGCAGCAGCAGCAGCAGCAGCATCTGGCTCTGTCAGCGCCGTGACAACAGCTGTGAGAGAGGAACATGGCTGACATGTGCCTGGCATGGCCTGCAGCTGCTCACCTTCATCATCATCATCATCATCATCATCATCATCACTAAGCCTGGGCATGATAAACATGAGCCTCCATCTTTCTGTGAATGCACTGGTCGAGTGTTTGTGGAGGTGGGACGGTCCCTGAGTGGCAGTTTGGGGTCAGGCAGGTACCTCAGACTGTGACTCCTCCCCCTCAGGCGGCTCCACCTTCACTGTCAAAACACTCACCTTCCAGTCCGTCGCACAGGGATGGATTTTTGCCTTTCATTCGATTCCTGACACGAGATCTCATCGAGATGAGAGGCTTCATTAGTCAGGTGAAGCGTGGAGTTTATCCGAGGTTCTCGAGGTGATGGACAGGACGAGACGCTCGGGCCTGAGACGAGCAGAGGTGGAAAATCACGCCCTCTGTTTTCCTCGTGTTGCTGTTTGTCTTGTGCTTTAGAAGAAATGATGTTCATCGGTTTATTGTTTTATTTATTAGTATTTTTTTTTTTGGTACTTGTACTTTTTAAAAGGGGGTTTTAAAGTACGATTGTGTGTGTGTGTGTGTGTGTGTGTGTGTGTGTGTGTGTGTGTGTGTGTGTGTGTATGTGTGCGTGTGTACTACTGCAGTGTGTTTTTGTACACAGAGTGTGTTGAGGTGTGAGCTGCAGTGTGTTATTGTACACAGTGTGTGTGTGTGTGTGTGTGTGTGTGTGTGTGTGTGTGTGTGCGCTGCGGAGTGTTATTGTACACAGAGTGTGATGAGGTGTGAGTCATTAGAACCACGTCCCTCTCGTCTGCTGCTGGTGTTGTTGGAGCAGAGGAGCAGCTGGTGTCTTCAGACCCGTCCAGCTCCAGATGTTTGTCCGATTCCAGCACCGTAAACACTTTCTGCAATGTGGAACGCAACAAGTGCAGGTGATTCGAAAACTTCGGAACAAATACTTTCAATCACGAGGGACATTGAAGCTGGCGCACTGCACCTTTTTGATTTGTACAATAACACAAACCTACCTTTGCAGAGTTATCTCCCAGGGCACGATGAAGTCGTTCTCCATCTGTGTGCGATGTGTCACGCGGAGAATGGGAATCGAACGTTACGTAATGTGTCGTGCGCCGAGACAGAAGGCCGGGGACCAATCGTGGCGAGGGACAACAGTGGAGCAGCGTGAATTCATTTCTTTACGCTCAAAGAAGACGATTTATGGCCGTTTGTCTTTCCCAACATTTGTTCTTTTTCTTTCAGTGGCTGAAAATCTGTTTTTCCACAAATTCATGTTTCGTGGCGGAATCGCAGCTCACATACGTCTTTGATTAACACTTGTGGGCTTGTTATGAAAATAGATAGATAATGATCAGTCATGATAAAGGTGGCTCCGTCACACATGTGACACACAGACCTTTAAAAATTCACTTCAGGTGTTTCCGCTCATAAATACCAAGACGTTGCGTAAGATCTGGGCCGCTGCGATGATGCATGAGAAGAAGAAGAAAAAAAATACTGTCGAGTCCGAGGTGATTTTCACTGCAAAAGGAAAAAGTTGAATATTTGAAAGCGAACCTGCAACTTTTGTCTCTCAGGTTTCGTCAACACTGTCCAAAAGTGAAATGGAGCCACTGTGGTGAAGATGTGAGCAAAGTGAGCAGCGAATAACGTCGAAATATGAGTTTCAAATTTACATAAGTAAGTGATCTTGTGATCCACATGTTGCAGGTGTAGTGACACCTTGTGGTGAAGTTGCAGATTGCGACTGAACACCTCCACATCTGCGCTAACACATGATAGTTGACCGTACCCGATGAGACATTTAAAAAAAAATATCCTGTTTACCAAGGTCTGCTGCTTAATCATCTAAAGTAACGGTCAAATGAATATAACCGCAGTTCCAGTTTCACCACTTGGTGGCGCCATCGCCTCTTTAAAGATCCATTTTTCACTCAATCCTGAGCTGAGTTGACTTGGAAAGGATCCGGGTTTCCCGGCTGCTTTTTGAAGGAACCTTAGAAGCGGGTCGGGGTCTTTGTAACCAGCTGAGCATGTGACCCCTGAATTGGGACACAGCTCATGGGCCCTGAGGCAGCAGTGTGTCGTAATGGGCTTCAGGGTGTCTTTCCCAAGGACACACGTGTGGGGAATTTCCATCACGATGATTCATCGGCAGAAATAAACGCTGAAGGTCAATGTCATGTCTGACCCACTTCAGCCTCTCGCCCTCTGACATGTTTTTAGGCAGAATTTACTCTTCTCCGTCCGACGCCACGACGTCACCCTTCTCCTCGAACCCATCCATCAACTTTACAGTCCCGCTCCGCTCTCGTCAGGTCGTTGGTTGGACTTCTTCTTTTCCGTCCGCTGAGGCTGAGACGCAGTAAAGTCGATGAAAGCCTTCGCTTAAGCCGCAGCGCCGAGGATACGTATAACTTTACGATGCCCTGACACTTTTATTTTGAAATTCACAACTCACCTTGTACGGTGATGGAACCTGAAATTCCAAAACACGCTGTGAACGGAGATGAAGACATTTTTTTTAAATACACTCGTGTCACGACACAGAAACACCAGGTTTGAGGATTTACCGGCGTTCAATGACATCTATGATCTTTTATTGTTGCAAAACCCAGATTTCGGAGATTCCCGATGGCGGGTATTGTACTCACATGTCTGGGCACTCACTCGCTGTTGATGGCGTGCACCATTCCTTCATATGCGCGGAATCAGCCTTTGTTTTATGAGACTCCGCTCCAGCTCCAAAATACCAGTCATTTGGCTCCGGTGAAGACAATTAGTGATAAAACCCACATATGGGTCAAATCATTTCTAGAGCTTGGCGATTGAATGTGATGCCTTTACTAGCCTGTAAATCTCGCCGCACCTGTCAAATTTAGCTTTTAGTTGAAGACAACCACTTGAAACCACTGTTCTCAGGGGATCCATGGAGATCAGGTCACACCAGGGTCTGTAACAAGTGAAGGACTCTCTGGACGGCCGCCGCACGGAAGCCGTAACTCAACAGACGATATTTGAGAGAACAAGATCTTCCTGGATCTGTTTCTGCCGCTGGAGCGGGTGGAACGCGTCTAAATCACCTAAATATGGCGCCCGACTTGAAGCCATGACAGTGATTCATGAGATGTGAGATGAACCTCAAGATGCTGCAGGCTTTAATTAGACGTTTGGATCTGGAGATGTTGGTGCATGTGCAGAGCAACGGTGCAGATAAGGGATTGGCCAACAGCTTCGTGCATCAATAAACAAACAGCCACTCAAAGATATTAGCACATGTATTGGCTGGATCTCAAACCTGCAGTTCCCAGGATGGCCACTAGTCAATCCCCATGGACTCCCATGTTAAAACAGTCAATGTCAGAGGTGAATGAAACATGTCTACAGCCTGGTACAAACCACTCTTTTGGTCTCAATCGGTCACATTTGTTGCCGTGACAACCGTGCGGTCGGTGCATTTTTTGCTGACTTGCTCATTTTTGCTCTATCGAGGTTTGAAATTGTGCATAATTAAGGGGCGTGGCCTCTCGAGTGGCACCATACAGGCATAAAGAGGACGCTGATCATGGGCCCACGCTGGCTACCCCTGTGCTCCGCCTCTTTGTCCATTATTTGTGGGGGGAAACAGGAAGTAGGCGGAGTTAGGGCATTCAGCAAGATGGCGACCAGTGAGCTGCCTCATACAGAAACCGATGGGTGACGTCATGGACACCTTCATACACGGTCGATGGTTGAACCAAAATGGAGGTTTTTGGTCGCGGAAGGTTCACTGTCATCTGCATACATGCTCATTTAGAGGTGACAGGGCGTCACAGAAGTTGTTGTAGTTAAAGGTCCACTGATCCGCATTGATCCTGGAGTTCGTTGCATAACATGAGAATATGACATCATCCATCTCCTCACTGTGTTTTAGTCCTTTCCCCCTGACAGTTTCCGTGGAGCAGGGAGACAGATGAAGCGCTGCCAGACGGCTTCTTTTCAAACGTTGTACCGGTGATATATTTTCCTGAATCTGAGCCTTTTATCCTCCGATAATTCACTTTTTCCTCACTTCCATCCCCCAGAACTCTGCTTTCCAGCTCCGGGCCAGGCCCGGCCTGGCCCGGCCTGGCCCGGCTCGGCTCGACCCGGCTGGGCTGGGCTGGGCTGGGCTGGATTCCTGCTGAAGATGTCACCCCGGGGGTTTTCCTGTCCTATCATGGCACATCTCAGACGTTGCCCTTTCAAATGCGAAAAGTAAAGAGAGTAAACACATGACAGATGTTGTGGACCACCGGCAACTTCCATCTCCCGTTCGCTGAGATTCCATGGCTCGCTGAAAGCACAAGAGACGTGGACGCTTTCCCAAACAGCTTGTCCAACACAGGCAGGTGGACGCAGGGAATCCATGTTTTATGGAAAACTCATAAAGCTTCTTGTGATCGTGAGGGACACTGGGACCCGGGCTCTGGATCATCCTCCCAGTTTTGACACATGAGAGGATTCCAGCCACTGTCTTGTTTCCATTTGACCTTTTTTTAAAATTTTTAAATTTTTTTTTTTTTTAAAGGTGCAGTGTGTAAGATTTGGTGACCTCTAGAGGTGAAGTTGCGTGTTGTAATCCTTCACCCCGGCCTTCTGAACATGCAGGAGAAGCTCTGGTCGACTTCAGTTGTGGTTAAAGCCCGGAAGATGTTCAGTACGTCCACTTGACTCCTTTAATGCCCCTTTAAAACCTTTTTTGAACGTGCATTTGTGCTCTCGACCCGCCGACTGGGTTTTTACTCGTGTCTGCTGCAGCCAGCGGCTCCTGAGCTGATGAAAGAACACAAACACAATTCTTGATTGAAGCGAATGCAAATCGCCTTCAGGTTCGACGCCCGCCGTCAACAAGCCGATTCACCTCAAAGAAGAAGGCGAGAAGTCCTGGCACGCAGGACAGCTCCTATTACACGAGGAGGACTTTAACCCTTTCAGCGCCGCAGGGCGAGGAGCAGCAGGAGACGTTATGTCCGACACGTCAACACAGACCCGACCACGCTGGCAACCGTGTTTCTTTTTTTATTTTATTTTTTTATTTAAAAAATCGTCCACATGTTTGGAAACGTTTTCCACTGCTTACGAAATGCTTCCAAGAGTCGTGTGGTCACTGAAGGGAAACTTGGGTGTCACATCGAAATACTTCCCCTTGGAGCACTTCCCTCCATGTAACACGTTATTTGTGCTGGATTTTGACTCGAGCTCCTTTTGGCTCGGGTGAAAGCTCAGATAATATCTAATATGATTTGGCAACTGCAACACACACACACACACACACACGCGCGCACACGCACACGCACGCGCACACACACACACACACGCACACGCACAGATCGCACAAGTTTGGCTTTGTGGAATGTTTTCATGTCTGCTCGTGGTGGAACGGAGGATACGTAGTGTAGCGCTCAAGTACGAACACATTCCAAATAGTGTGATGTCACTCATCTGCCCAGCGGCAGAATCTCAATTCAATTGATTCAATTACTCACAAATCTGTTGGAACAACCAATGTGTTGCCATGGTAACGGACATCAGCCGAGGTCTGGCTTTGAAAGGCCCCCAGTTAAGGTCACGGGTCAAAGGGAGTGAAGAACGGGGCGCAAACTCCAGAGGGCGCTGTCACACACAGTACAAATGTCGTACTGCAGGAAGTTGAGAGCAATGATGCAATTTGCACCATAGTGGCCAAAAAGTGGTACTGCGATTTTGTGTGGCCACTATAGACTGTACATGAAGATGGACCTATCGTCGGTGATGTCACCAACAGGTTTCTGCAGAGTTCTTATGAGGCTCGTGGTGGGCGGGTCCCTTGGCGCCACCTTACCTTAACTCCGCCTACTTCCTGTTTATGCGTGTTAGAGATACATTGGCACAAACAGGACGCTAATGCACCTTACCCCGTGTTCCCGGACAGCGTGGAAGCACAATTGCAAATGTTGGAATTTTTTTTTTTTTTTGGGTCAAGTCAGCACTTTTCATGAAAAGCAACTAGACTCCGCCTCCGACTCTGTATCCAGCCCTTATACGGCATCCATGACGGCAAACCGACACCTGGGACAGATGTGCATCTGACATCCATCACCCCGGCCTCCACACGAGGCCGATTGGTTCCTGCCCTGGCACTGAGCGTTGGCTCCGAATCCAGATGTTTTCGACATGATCCAGTGGATCTGTATAATGATGTGGCTGAACCGGAGCCAGCCTCTCTTTTGTCTGCTCCGCGCTCTGAGGTAACGACGTGAGTGATGATGGCCGCGGGCTTGTGTCAAGCTCAGAGGCCCAACGCGGAGCCAAGATTGTGTCTGGAGGGACGGGGACCAACAAGGGCCCCATCACTGGATGATGTGAAAATGAAGGAATCAGCACATTTGGGCTGAAAAGACCTGTGGTGACGAGAGATTAGGTCATCTCACACCCTGTGTGTTTTGTGTTAAAGGTGCAGTGTGTCAGATTTCAGTCAGTTGGTAGAGGAGTCGCCTCTGAAAGTGAAGGTGGCAGGGCTGAATCCAGTTTGAGACCGGCTGCGGAGTTACTGGCCACGCCATGTCGTGTCGTGTCGTGTCGTGTCATGTCATGTCATGTCACGTCACATGGTGCTATGCCATGTCATGTCATGTCAGGTCATGCTGCATCATGTCATGTCATGTCATTTTTCCGAATGTCTAATCACCAAAATGTATGACTTGCTTTCTCCATCATCCTGAAAAGAAGCCTTGGACGTATATTGACATTATTAGGAGTGGGTCCTCCCTATGGGGGCGGCCATGTTTTTAACAGTAGCCCCGAGTGAATGTACTGAACGTGTTTTGAGCTTTAATGACATCTGAGGGCCACCGTAGGTTGTCCTGCATGCTTGAATAGGTAGGGTGAGGTGGCGGATACAACATGCAACTTCACCACTAGATGTCAGCAAATCGTACACACTGCACCTTTAATGTCATTTTAGGTATAGCCGCAGTTGTATGGGTATTTGACCTTTGGGTTCTTCAGTTCACTCCATTGTTCAGTCTGGGGCCCAATCCAGTTGTGAAACACCTCCCATGTGGTTACTTGTGTTTTTTTTTTGGAGGGATTCACATGTTTCTTTTTTTTTTATTCTATTGAATTTCATTTTGTGTTCCACCGTAACAATACATCATAATAGATGTACGAGGGAATGCACAGCACAGAGTGAACCACTGAACTATCATGTTCCATTAGCGCCGCTTCACCGGTTCACAGGGGCGTCATTGTTCCTTACAGGCCACCGTACAAGCTTGCTACTGCAATACTTCACTCTCACTCACTGGAGAGCGGATGACCTGCAGTGACACAGCACACCCCTTCCTCCTCCTCCTCCCCCTCCTCTTCCTCCTCCTCCTCCTCCTCCTCTTCCTCCTCCTCTTCCTCCTCCCCCTCCCCCTCCTCCTCCTCCTCCTCTTCCTCTTCCTCCTCCTCTTCCTTCTCCTCTTCCTCCTCCAGCAGTCAGTGAGCAGCCTGTGGGAGCCAGGAGCCACGTCGATGGGATTCCCTGTGTATTCCTCATCCAGGTTTCCAACAGGCTGTTCCTTCCTCTGTGTCCTGCCACTGGCTGGAATCTGGCTCTCTGCACTTCCTCATTACATCATGTCGATAAAGTTCCAAGTTTTGCACATATGAAAAACAGTCAATGAGGCTATATTTCGTTGAGCGAATACATGGAATCGCTATATACGTATATTCCAATACATTTTAGAAAACCCCAATAAATGTTTATTGTCTCTGGAGTAAAAAAAAAACAAACAATCATATTTTTTTTTTAATGTGCATCATACATTTTTATTTCTGGAGGAATCAGAGTTCAGTCGTGACTTTACCTCACCTGACCCACACCTCCCCTTTACGGAGGCTGTGCCCCCACCTGCAATTGACTTCTTTAGAAGTTTTAAAGGGGCGGGGCTTGACGGTAAGAGAAGATACCTCATAATGTTTGGAACCAATCCCATTCCAACATCATTACCGTGCGTGGCAAGTCAGGGCCTCAGCCTTGGTGGAACATGCCCTCTCTAAACATCCCTGGTGATTCAACCATACTTTGAACTCTATTACTTTTATGGAGGCTTTAAAGGTGTAGTGTGCGGTGTTAGGAGACATCAAGTGGTGAGGTTTGGTATTGGACACTTCATCTCAACTTTAATCGATACTTTAATCCAAATCTTTAACCTTTGGCCTTTGAGGCAATCTCCTTACAAACAGCCCAGCCAGATTACAAAAGCAAGTATACCAAACAATCTATAATTTGTCATGTGACACAATTATAATCCATTAAAGTATTTGACTTTGAAACTATCGTTATTGATAAAATAATCAAATATTACGATTGACAGAGGAATAAAACACAATAACCTGATTGTTTATGTGACTCCGACTCTCCTGAATGGAGCGGTATCGTCTGCATAGAGTTTGAATGCTTTGACTTTGACAGTCACTGTTACAGCTGCTCATTGGGAAACCTGTCGGATTCCTCTTTGATTTTACGGTCACGATCTTAAAATGTAAAAAGTGCATTAGGCTAAGTGTGTCATAATTTCACACTAAATATAAGAGTAATTTATTTATATTGAATTGATTGTACATCTACTGCAGAGCTGATGGTGATGATTATCTAAAAAATACTTGTACGCACACGCCTCAGATTTAAAGGTGAGTGTGGTAAAAACGTTCCCCTGCGGCAGATCAAACTGAAAACAACCTTAATCTGTCAGAGACCATCGTTCAGCACAATTACTCTCAAACACCCGCATCAGTTCCCGATAAGGGAGGAGGAGCTTAAATCAAACTCCGAAGCTTTGTGGAACGTTCAGGGAGATCAGTGTCAACACGGAGTTCAGGAGGTTACAGTCGTAAAAAGGTTCTTTTTTTTTTTTTTTTTTTAAAGAAAAGCCGTTAAAAGAAAAAGAAAATTGTAGGTTGAGATTTTTGACAAGTCATGATTATGTTCAGGATGATGGCGCAAAAAAAGATCACGTCATGTGACCTAGAATACGTCTCTAGCAGGAATTTATTACATGTATAAATGTC
This sequence comes from Chascanopsetta lugubris, assembly GCA_016785325.1. Taxonomy (NCBI): domain Eukaryota; kingdom Metazoa; phylum Chordata; class Actinopteri; order Pleuronectiformes; family Bothidae; genus Chascanopsetta; species Chascanopsetta lugubris. The sequence goes on along the minus strand of JAFBJT010106089.1, from coordinate 5,228 downwards.
AGGTTGTTGGGGCCCTGAAACTGAGAGTTGATTGTTTGACTCGTCACCTGGAGATAAGCCAACGTGGCGGAGCCCCGCCCCCGTGCAGAGCATGGATTCCTCTCTCTGCGCTGGCGCGTGTGTTGGCACGCTGAGCGCTGCCCTGACTCCCCACACGCAGCCACTCAACAACAACAACAACAACAACAACAACACTCGGCCTCCAGTGTATCTGGGCAGGTGGTGACATCCTGTCTGTTTGTACAGAGAGAGATTTGTTGGCATTGCACCTTTAATTTGGTCTGTCGTGCACAAGTCATTAAAGAGCGCCGAGACAGGATGGATATGTGTTCATCCGTCCATCCATCCATCCATTCATCCATCCATCCATCTATCCATCCATTCATATGTCCATCCATCCATCCATCCATCCATCATCCATCTATCCACCCATTCATATGTCCATCCATCCATCCATCCATCCATTCATATGTCCATCTATCCATCCATCCATCCATCCATCCATCCATCCATTCATATGTCCATCCATCCATCCATCCATCCATTCATATGTCCATCCATCCATCCATCCATCCATTCATATGTCCATCCATCCATCCATCCATTCATATGTCCATCCATCCATCCATATATATCTTCATCCATCCATCTGTATGTTCCTCCATCCGTCCCTCAATCTGTATGCTCATCCATCTATATGTTCATCCATCTATCTGTATATTCATCCATCCATATTATGTTCATTCATTCATGCAACTACAGGTTCATCCAACCATCCCTCTGTGCATCAATCCATCCACCCATCTATATGTTCATCCTTTCATCCATCCATCCATCCGCACATCCATCTATTCACCATCCATCCATCTCAATGTTCATCCATCCATCCAACATAAGACGACGGAAGAACTAACGTGGCCATGATGACGTCATCTCCTAATACTAATGTGTCATGTGATCTCTGATGAAACACTGTAGCAGCTGTGTGTGTGTGTGTGTGTGTGTGTTTGTGTGTGTTTGTGTGTGTGTGTGTGTGTGTGTGTGACAGGACAAACAGTGGAGGTAAGGAAAATGGAACGTGACCCTGAGAACCAGATGATCATGGATTTCATTGAACCTCTGCAGTTCATTAATCATTGTTTTTTTACAAGCCTCATGTTGATCATCTCTCTCTCTCTCTCTCTCTCTCTCTCTCTCTCTCTCTCTCTCTCTCTCTCCCCTGTTCCTTGGAAAACGCCCGTGTCCTCACATCTCACTCATTTCTCCTTTCCATATTTTCATCCAGCATCTTTAAAAACGTCATCATCGCGTTAAATGTTTGGCCTCGCGCCTCCACCTCCTCCTGCCAATGGTATTTTACTGACTTGGGAAAGAGGGAACGTCGATGATGTTTGCATGTGTTTGTGTTCCCTCGCTGGCTTTGTCGTTAGTGCCGCGACTGGAGGTTCAGTCCATAAACAAAACATCTACTACTCTTCTTGATCTCCTGGATCATGAAGACTGGGTCGTTCAAGCACCGTCGTAAAACATGACGTTCCCTCAGAGGCAGGATATGATGTCGTATGTGAACATGAAAATGTTACTATAGCGACCAGCAAGGGCCCCAACTCTCCAGTCATCAACTCACTTTGGAAGTGGAAAAACGTGCAGTTCACAGGGTGGCCACTTGAGGCTGCGCTCCAGAAGGCTCAGTTTTATTCTATCAAGGTTTGAAATTGGGCATATTTAAGGGGCGTGGCCTCTCGAGTGACACCTGGGTCGACCTTCCGTGGATGCTTCAAGGAGGCCGAGTGAAAAGACGTGCAGTTCACAGGGTGGCCACTTGAGGCTCCCCATAGACTCCCATGTTAAAATGGTCAGCTTGAATGAAACATGCTTAAAGCCTGGTACAAACTACTGTTTTGATCTCCATCAGTCACATTTGTTACCATGGCAACTGAACGGGGGCGGGGCTTCTTGAGTGACACCTGGGCCGACCTTCTGTGGGAGGCTGTGACAGCGCCATGGGCCCAACTTCAGCTCTAGGCCTCTGGGCCCCGCCTCTTTGCCCGTTCTCGCATGAACCAGGAAGTAGGAGGAGTTAGGCAGCGGCAAGGTGAAGGCGAGGGAATCCCGCTGTCTGTCCGCGCCAACGAATCGAGGAAAACAGATGAAAACATCGCCTCCCTGGTGGCAACATCTGGAGTGACTCTCGGGGTCTCCCTGTGAAACCACGTTCAAGCAGAGATTGTCAGTTAAATATGTGTCTCGTCACAATCGAACGTATGTGAAGCAGCTTCATACGTTGCGCTTTCCCAAACACGGTGGGAAGGACATTCCTGGACGCACTCCCAAAATGTAGCGGCTTCACTCCTGGCTCGTGTCCCGTCCTCCCACACTGAAGCTCAGCCCGATACGTCCAGTCGTCTTTGGATCCAGCAGACAAACGTTACCTTCAGCGCCGAGGTAATGACAATTCAGGCAATGCTTTTTTGCTTCCAGATGTTTTGTTTTTTTTTAGTGTCGTTTTTATGAATTTCTCTCTTTTTTTTTCCTATTACCCATAAATGATGGCAGCCCACTCTACGGGGGTGGCCATGTTTTTACAATAGCCCAGAGGGGACGCACCAAGCATTTTTTGAGTATTAACAACCACTGAGGGCGTCAATAGGTTCTCCTGCAGGACGAGGTGATGGATACAACATGCAACTGTCACCACCAGATGCCGCCAAATCGTACACGCTGCACCTTTAAATTGAAATGCAATGCAAGGACCTGGATAACAGGACACAAGTACCTCCACGATACATCCAGCGTGTGTTGACGCCTATAGGAAACATACCTGGGTTTAGTAGAAATGACATCATAGGTACCTGCGAGCTGTCAGATGACAGGACTCCACCACCACCACCACCACCACCACCACCACCATCGCCTCTGGTGGAGCTTTTTTAACAGCTGAGTGATTTATAGCAGCGGCTACTCCCAGTACCTGAAGTGTTACTAGTCATGTTCATCAGTCCAGCAGATGCAAGTGCTGACTCCATCCCTGCTGAGCCCGCGTGCGTCCAAACACGGTGCAAACAAATGGGAACAGAGTGTTTTTCCAAAACGTTCCGGAGCCTTGTTTCACCCCGAAGCCGCTTCCAGAGAGAGCGGGGTCCCGCTGAGGCTGCGATCCAGTCTGGGTTTCCTTCAGCAGAGCTCGGCTCCACCGAAAAAACCTGTGGGAACATCGGCCCAGAGCACTTCGATATGGGAATCGAGCGAGCGTGCGTCGTAAATCAAACACGGGGAGATTGAACGACGCGATAATGTCTCATCACCGCAAAGGTTGATTCATGTGGTGGCAGCAGATTCTGACGCCTTCTGACGAGGCTGAGTTATGAGGCTGGAGGTGTTTGCAGCAGCGCTGAGACATTTCTGTGGCATAAGGGGTTAATTCCTCTGGCTTCCTTCAACAATGACGTCATGATTTGGTTGGTTGAGACTGAAATGATTCAAAAGAATGGTTTTGCTTTTGTGTTTTGTCAAATTTGCACAATGTAGGGCTACAATTTGTAAACAATAGCTATAAAGGGTTATGCACGCACTGCTTTGTCTTACATCGCCAACTACTGGCCTGGTATATGTACTGCAGCTTTTTTACTATGATCTTCTCCTACTGCAAAAGGTAAGCAATATATTTTATTTTCATTCCCTTTTTTTTCTTATTCAGAATAATAACTATCCACCCCAACTGGCGCTGCTGTAAGAAAGGATTTGACCCCTGAGATTAATAAAGTATCTCTATTCTATCCTATTCTATATTCATGTAAGATAATTACTCCATTTTGTAGACTAGATTGTATATGTTATACAATGTGTTTCTGTCTTTGCAACTTTAAAAAAAAGGGAGGTTACAATGAATAACTTTATTTTTACGTTATTTTTTTGGAGTCTGGATTCAAACAGTTGTTGTGAGACTTTTTTCTTTGAAACCACTGCACCACATTTTTTCCCGTCCTGGTCCTGGTCTCGGTCCAGGTCCTGGTCCCGGTCCTGGGAAGGCGGCTGCAGCCAGTCCAGTGCTTGCACTGTGGGGGGACGCTCACCCTGCAATTAATAAACCTCAGAAGCCAAGTGAGGGGAAACAGTGACTTCAGGTTCTGATCTCTGCTCGGTGCTGCATTGATCCACATGGGTTTTATTAAAAACCTGCGACTCGGCCTCAGACAGAACTAAATATGGGACAGTGGATGTGGCCGCTCTGTTTTGATTGGAGAAGAGACACAATGTGGTGTGACTGAGTTCAGGTGTTCTCACCCTTTATAGTTAATATCTTCCAGCTGACTCCAGCTTTAAAGTTTGTTTTGATTCATCTCCTCATTCCAAAGACTGAGAGATTAAATTCGATGCGCATTTCACAAGCATTTGAATGTTTTCCATTCATTTGTCGATGCGACAATGTTCATTGCTCTGCGATGATTGCGTCTGGAACCATCATGTAGTGGCATGCTTTTATTATTCTTTCAATTGACCAGAAAATTAATCAGAAAATAATACATCATCCAAATTAATATTCTTTTGTGTGACGATTTCAATATTATGGGCACCCATCTGCCAATTAAGCATAAATTAACTCTGGCGGAGCTGCAGCATCCACGTTTCGACACAACTATCATTCAAACTAATTGTGACATCTAACATAACGATAACAGCCTGGTGTTGTAGAGGAGAAGCTCCTGTATCGGGCGAAAGGAGCAGCAGCTTGTAAACACAGGTGTGAGGAATACCTTCCAAAACTGTTAGCACATCTCCAGACCTTCTGTTGGACTGTGTTCCCCTGACCCCCGTGACCCCCCGTGACCCCCGTGACCCCTGTTCTGCTTTCAAACACATACTGAGCACACACATGCATCACGGGATGATGTCATCATCTTCAGCACCATTTTAGCGTCTATGTTTCATCATGGAGTCTTAATATATAGAACCCATTGATCTGGTTGGACTGGACCTGTCAATCACCTGGAGGCGCCTCCCCACCCCCACCCCCCGCCCAGACCATG
>JAFBJT010106088.1:303141-344881 GCA_016785325.1 Chascanopsetta lugubris | reverse complement strand
GCCATTGGAAAGAGATGTGGGTGCACACAAAGGGATGCACACACACACACACACACACACACACACACACACACACAAATGCGCTCGCTCACTGGCAGTTGTCCTTCCTGAGCCTGTGAATCGAGCGCCGACATCAAAATCCAACACAAGAGCTCCACCTACTGCAAGTGCCTCCTCTGTGCCCCTCTCCTCCGCCGCTCAGACTGACAGATGAGCTCTGGGAAAACAGCAGCGGGAGACGGCTGTCCACATACGCCGCGCCGCTCATTTCTAATCATTCCATTACATTTCAAAGTAACCTCTCTCATTGAACATTAGTGTCAGACTGAGGGAGGGCCAATCCAGACATCGCTAATAAGGCTTCTGCAGTCCGGCCCTGTCTGGCTGCCTGATACAATGTCGGCTGCGATGAGAGCTAGGAGCTAAGCCTCCCCCCTCTCCCCTGCTCAGCATTAGGTGTGCAAGGCTGATGCCTGTTAAGCAGGGTCTTGCAGGAGCACAGCCTGGGAGAAGTCTGCCTCACTGTCTGCCCGCCTATCAGGCCTGCTGGCCTGAATACACAACGGCGCTCCCTTGCAAAAATGCAAGGTCAATCCAGCCGCAGCGCTGAGACCAGGGAGAGGACGACCAGCATTGTAATTGGGAACTCGATAAAGGACACGTGGAAAACAAGGGAAGATGGTGCTGGCAGATCCCACCCACCAGGACCAGAGAGAACCCAGAGCAAACAATCTGTCTGCACAGCCATCTATAACCCTACACTCAGTTTATACAGGCCGCATCAGATGAGCTGCATATATTTAGAAATCACTGGTGGCACCGCATGAGGCTTGATGAATTCACAAACAGCGGGAAATATTCCCCCCTTGTATTTCCAACAGAATTATCTGCGGCTCTTTGTCTGTTTATCCACCGCTGCCTTTCCCCCCGCCCCTCCGCCTCGCCACAGCAGCAGACATGCCCAGCGAGGCAACAGGGGCCTGCAATCTGTAAAGGCTGTATCCCTGCTCTGCCTGTTTCATTTGCAGACTTGTGGCTTACAGTCTCACTGTCACGGAGAGAAGCCATCTCCCTCACAGCATGGCTGTTGTTTAAGGGCAATGCCGATCTGCCGCACGTAGCCCGGCCGCCCCGCGCTCCCACTGGGCTATTCAGGGAATCGCGGCTGATACTGAGCCATTTGTCTCCCTTTTGTGTTCACCTCTGGTCACACCACGGCAAAAAGGAAAGAAAGACAGAAAGGGAAAAAAAAAAAATAACGAGAGAGCGCCATTCCCCCTGCCCCCCGAGGAAACATTGAAAATTATTTCTGTAACCCTCCGGTGTATCAATTTGAGCGGAAAGCACACAAAAACGGAATAAAACACGATTTAAAAGGCAGGCTCCACAGGAGGGGGAGTGCGCCTGTGGATTCCTGAGGTTTCGAGGGAAAATTGGGTTCTCTTCCCGAGGTTTATTGTTTTTAACTTCAAGCATTTCCCCCGAACAAAACTGGAGTAATAATTTCAAAGGGGCCAGCGCGAGATGAAGACTTTTTGTGAGCGGCGCAGGTATCCAGCGAGGTCCAATCAAAGACACACTGAAGGAACTAATGTGGCAGTTATACTTGGCATTACTGTGGCTTTCCATTGCCACAGCTTTTGTGTCCAATGGCTGGGAATCACGCAGGCAGGAGAAGTGCACAAACAAACCAGGAACTGCTGCACACGCATTCATCCCTCAGCCACAGCTATTTATCCAGCCCTGAGCAGGAGCTCTCCCACGATTCAGGTCCATTTGCCAAACAAGGTGGGAGAACCGACAACACCTTGTCCATCATGGCAGCGTTTGAATCGTGACATGAGCAGAGAGTATCTACTGATAAGACAGTGAAAATGAGTTTGGGTCAACTGCTATTTTTTTTCTCCAGGGTGACTGAGCTGCTGTGCTTACCTGTCAGTTTGACCTGCCTCCATGATGGCAGATACGTAACACTGTCGAAACAATGAACGATAACACAAAATAAAACCCCGGGTATATAGGAGATTCAGCACACGAGAGAGTTCTCCACATAATCAGAAAGGTATATTCTACTGAGCACATAACAACAGTCAAGTGTAGTTTTAGCACAATTTCTACAGAATCAACGAAGATACGAAATACATATATCTCTGCTACTCTACTACAAACGGCCATATATTAAAGTGAAACCACCCCCGCACCATCACAGTAACAAACAGTGTACATGCTCTTGTATTATAAATGATCATGGGGCACAACAGATGCAAATAAGAGTTTTGCCAAGCTTATTTTTAAAGACAAAGCAGAAAATGAGAGTGGGTGAGAAGTGCGTTTACTTGCTTGCAGGCTCACAGGAGAGAATAATGCGAGCCAGAGAACAACACTACAACAAGCCAGTGACTGCATTTTGAAAAGATTGTTTCAAGAAAGCTTTTTATTGAGCATTTTTTTCTGTGTTTTTTTCCTTTATAACTTTTCATTTGAAAGTGAAAAAGAACGTGTAGTGCGCACTACATTTCATGAAAGGAAGTCGAGCTTCTGTGGGCCAGAAAGACTTGAGTGCAGGCTCCAAACAGCTAATGTCAAAAATTCCCCCGAGCTGTCTTTTAAACACACGGGTAAATAATTTAGCACCGCCTGAACAAAGACTGAGTCTGAGGGAGAGGGAGGGAATGAGAGAGTGAGAGAGAGAGAGAGAGAGAGAGAGAGAGCGAGAGAGAGAGAGAAAGAGAGAGAGCTGGGTTCTCCGGTGTACGCTGCACTTTCTTTTCCCGTCCCAGAAGAGGGAACAATGAGTCGGGCACCTCTCTCTCTCTGTTCGTGACTGAGAATTCTTATGCTCTGTTCTGATTTTCAAACCACAACCAGCGCTGCCACCGCAGACTGCTTCAGTCAGTGTCCCCTCACTGAAACCTGCAGCACACCGGCATGTCACCCCCCTGTTGACCTGTGGGTGGTGCTACATGACAACACATCAGGCGGAGAGGAGGGGGAGAGCAGAGATGACTGGGAGTCAACACAGAGAGTGACAGAATCAAGGGAATTACTGTCGCGCAGATTTTCTCATATTTTTAATCTCTAAACTATATCGTCACCATCAACCACAAGAAATACAAAGGATGAATTCATATGGAGTCTCAATGAGATTAAAGATAAGAGTGAGAGATAACGGAAAGTACTCAATGACACATTTTTAGAGGTGAATTTTGTCTGACGGGTGATTTATCTATCATTACGCAGCATCCAGTTTGGTTTCTGACACTAAGACAGCTCATCAAGGGCATCACTACAAACGACGGGCAGGAGATTAAAGGTTCATCAGCCCACTTCCAGTTTTAAGACAAAAGCAAAATATTCAGCACTGCTCAGAAAGTTGGTATTCTACGATTGTTTTTGTTCATTCTTCAAACTACTCGTGCATTTATGACTGGTCATCTCTCTCACCTAACCTCACACAACCTCTTACTTCTCATTTAACCATCTGTGTTATCAGCAGCAGCAGCAGCAGCAGCAGCAGCAGCAGCTCATCTGGTCAGAGTTGTTTGTCTGGGCTCTGCAGCTGTAACACAGCACTGAGCTGAGAAGAAGGGTTGGAGGGGATGTGTGGGGTGGCTGAAACTACCTCTGCTTGTAGCCCCGGGCCAGACTGGGAATCAGTTCAAAGATTCCCCGTATAACTCTGATTAAAAATACACAATGGATCTTTTTAACTTTCATGGCTAATAATTGATGAGCACAAAGGCCCTCTTGAATTTTCCATGTGAAAGAGGAGCTGACATTCGAAAGGGTTCACTGAATCTGAGCCTCCCTCCCTCCCTCCCTCCTCCCTCTCCCCATCTTCCCGCTCTCCATCGCCTTGTAGCTGCAGGCTAATTGCAGCGATTTTACATGATTGTTATTAAAAACAGGCAAGCGGCAGCACTTTGCGAGCTGAATCCCCTCGAGGAGAGGCCCCGTCACACCGGGAGCGCCTGTGCATCCTAATGACTGCAATCATGGCTTACGAGAGCGTGGATGCCTTTGTTTTCGGCACTGCTGAGAGGGAGGAAAGGAGGTTCGCACACGCAACAGCACAGGCCGACGCCTCTTCAGGATGAATAAAACTGAAGAGAACAACAACACTGTCTTTTTCTCCTCGTTGGAGCTTCTCGCCATTGTACACACACCTATTCAAGGAGGCACTCACGCAGTTAAAACACACAGCACAGCACCATCTGCAGCAACACCCACAAACACATCAGGTTTTATTTACGTTAAAATATATAATATGTAAAAGAGCTGAATTTGACCCGACACGGGTAACAACATTGTTTTTGCATTTTGAGACATTGTATTATATAAGGTAAATGTCAAACTATTGCAAAGGCCAGTGGAAGTACTGATTCTAAAATGGAACTGTTTATGTACCTGCAACATTTTGGACATGGAAAGGGCAAATTTGAACTTAAAGGACTGAAAGGACTAAGTACTAAAGTAAAGATCCAAAGGTCTGATCAAATCTTTTTAAAATTAGTAAACAAGAAACGTGGTCTCAATTTGCACCAGTTACAACAAATTGTTCTCTTAATCTAAAATCCACCTTTCTCTATCTGAATGGAAATTACATTGTGCTGAACAATCAGATATGGCTGCTCATAGAGTGTTTCTGTTATTTACTATTTTATTGGCGGAACAAATGTGTAGTTACTGATAAGAGTTTATTTGAAAATGAATTAAGTGGTTGTTGATTCTTTACTGCAGCTCCGTTCACTTCCTGCCCCCTAATAACCCTGACGACACGCATGCATATAAACAAACATGCACAATAACAGCGTGGGTCTTTGTGCTGTGTGGGCCTGCAGTAAGCACCGGAGATTTAGGAGTGTAATTAATTAACCTGTAACTAAATCAATTCCAATTATCCAACGAGCTCCGTTCTGATGAATGGCAACATGCACACAATGACCACACCAGTAGTTATCTGATACAGTTACAACACACAAATGACTACACACAACATTCAGCACAAAAAATGATGACACACACACACACAGCTCACTTGCAGCCACTGGTATTGAGCAACTTGGTCGTTCGGTGATCAATATCAGGGCAAACTGCTGAGTTTGTATTTATGGATAACGGAGGTAAGAGGGGAAGACCTGGGAAATACATTTAAAAATGCTGTAGAAGTACAAGGTGTGCAGGAAGAGTGCCACGGAGTCACTGATGGATCAATCATGGAGGTGAATGGGCCGGTGAGGAGCATCAGTGAGGTTTGGCTTGATCAATCAGGCAGGGGAGAGAGAGTGAGCACATGAGCAAACAAACACATTCACTCACTCACACATTTTCGTTGCACATCACAACAGGGCAGACTTTGACTTGTCAAGACAGGATGGACATCCGCACATCCAGTGACACGGATTAAGCATTCTGCCTGAGTGGCTGAGGAAGGAGAGACACTAAATGTGGCTCTACACCTCCAACCCGCGCCCCTCCAGCTATCTGCTTACAGCCCGTAGGTGACACTGAGCCTGACAGCCTGTGTCAAACAGTCAGAGCCCTCAGTGGCCGGCGTGAAAGCACTGGATATGTTGTTTGTTGTCTGATGCTTCAGCGCTTTCCCGTAAGTTATGGCCGGGGCTTGGTAGCAAGTGGATTTTACAGCATGGTTGAATGCAAAATCAGCTCATGCACAGACAGACACACTCGCGCGCGCGCTCACACAAAAAGAAAATATAAGACCTATGGGCAGAGGGTCCTTCACAACACTGTAGCCTCCCTCCCTGCCCATGCATAATTCATGAGAACATGTAAATACGTTATTCCGTGCATGCATTAATGATCATGCAGAAACTGGCAATAAAGCACTGGGGCAATTAATAAAATATGGCACGCAGATAAAGGCCCAAACCTCCACCCCATCCTCCCCCACCACTTGAACCGCTGAGACACATTTCATGCCAATTCTTAACCTTGTTTTATTTCTGTGCTGCTTGGGGGTGTAGTGCAGCTGGAGTGGAACTGAATAATGAATGGAGGCTATCAGAGCACCCAACTAGTGCTGAGAGAGTCTGGTCCAGCGAGGACGGACGGACACACACACACACACACACACACACAAACACACAGTGGCTGTGGTCCTTGTTGGACACTCTGGGGAGGAAATGAGGGGTTAACTGGTCACTGGGGAGCTGTGAAATCTGGGCTTCATAGCCTGCAGATAAAGCATAAAATATCTGCTAATAATACACAGACACACAAACACACTCAAATCACACCAACAGAGCTAATAGAGAATTTTTCGTAAATGCTTCATGGTTATTTCCATCTTTTGTATCAAATATGAACTGGATATAATCTGATAATATGATCCTCTAAGCCTCCATGGCAGGAATGAGCACGATGATGGCACAGATTTATATATAACAAACTGTCATCCATAATTTTCTACAGTGTAAGGTTTACTAGATTTCTTTTCATTAGCTGTTAGTTATTATTATGTGAAATGTTATTATGAGTCACCTTATTGTAGGAGTTGTTTTTTTCATTCACCTACAATTAATGAGCCCTTCATATTAAAAGAGCAGAGGCTTGAATTCTCTATGGATGCGCCATGCTGCGGTCGCCCTGAGTATACAAATTTAGAAGGAAAAGGTGAGTGTGTGACAACATGAACCATAAAATACAGAGTAGCTTGGAGAAGCAGAAGTTTTGAGAGTAACGTTGCCCTGTGAACACAGTGGACGGATGGTGAATGGTGGTCTCTTGCGATGACGGATCATTGAACTGGCAGAAACAACCGACATCCACACCCAATTAATATTTTCTTTGTTCAATTTAGTGCAAGAGTTAACTTTCCTTTTTGAACAATCTCCTTCTGTTTCGTCTGATCACAAAATTAGACAAATGAAATGATTAACTCCCACTCTCTTGGTGTAGTCCAATGCAACTCTGGTTGCACACTTCAGCGTGATTTTCAACAGCCTCTGTTTACGTGCGAGTAGTCGCTGAGAGGACTGAGGAGGGGCCGGGAAGAGGAGGAGAGGAGGCGAGCGGGGAGGCATCCAGATGGTTGGGGAAAGTGAAAGCTCTGCATCGTCTCCTCTTTGTTCCACAGAGTATGAGCTGGGCCGGCTGACAGCTTGTCAATCTAACCAACCGAGGGGACAAGATCTGGAGATGACAGCTCTTTCTCCCCGTCTCCCGCTCACTGTGTGTGTCATTCCGTCACTGTGTGTAACCATAAGCTGACCTTTCACCACCACAGCCCTCCCCCCTGTCTGTCAAGCACAAAACGGACGAGAGGAGGGAAGGGGGGGGGGGAGAGAGAGAGAGAGAGAGAGAGAGAGAGAGAGAGAGAGAGAGAGAAAACACTCTGCCCTGCAGCTAACATTTCACCCTCCTCCATGTGCTGATTTCTCGTGACGGTAATCACTGTTTATTAGCTCACTTTGCCCTTGTCAAGTCCAAGAGTAGCAGCCACATATTAGAATGATTAGACAATTAGGGTCATTATAGTATTACACTGCCCAATGTCACACGTCACACGTTACACTGCGAGACTAGACAAATACTCTCTTGCTTTTCCTCAATTACAGCCATTTCAACAGCTCTAAGCTGGCAGAAAATGGGCTTAATGATTGTGGCTAGTGTGCACCACTGCCCTATTTAGAAATAGGCTGCGTTTTCTGTTCAAATTAACAGTGCAGGGGGAAAAAGGCACAGGGGGGAACAGACCGTGCTAAGTAGAGTGAGGAGAAGACCTGATATAACGAGGCTTATGCTGCAAAGCTAATTAACACAGGGCCCAGTGCTCATTTCCGAAAAATTTACTTAACACAACTCACACCGCTTCATTTATCTGAGCAAACGAGCAGAGATGTGTATCTGCTGAGACTGCGGTGGGTTGTTTATCAAAGCTAAATAATTCACAGGATGTAATATTTAGGTCCCACAAAAAAATCCCATTTTAAAACAGAGCTTCAGCATTGAGTCAATAACATCTTCATTAGTTTAATTAAAGCACTTCATGTATTAATTATGACATAATCCTTTTGATTGTCTGTGTTTACCTTCTTCAAATGCTTTGTGTTAACAAAAAGTATGGATATGACCAAATTAAAGGTGCAGTGTGTAAGATTTGGTGCCCTCTAGAGGTGAAGTAGCATGTTGTATCCATAACCTCACCCTAACCCTTCTGAACATGCAGGAGAACCTATGGTCGACTTCAGTTGTCATTAAAACTCAAAAGGTGTTCAGTACGTCCACTTTTACTACTGTAAAAACATGGCCGCCTCCATAGAGAGGACCCCCTCCTCGTGAAAATATACATTCATGGGCTCATTTAAGGGTAATGGAAAAAAATAAAAAAATATTTACGTGATTATAAATTCATGAAAATGTCAGTATCTAAGTGTTTTGTTATATTTTTAAAACAAAAATGACCAAAATCTTCACGACACCTTTACACAGCAAGTGTCCAGTTAAAAAGCAAGTGAAAATTAGTGGGAGAGGTGAGACGCCACCAGTCTGCTCTGAAGAGAAGAAGGAGTGAAAGGGAGAGGAGGCAAAAAAAAAGATGAGAGGAAATGAAAGAAGTGAGGATGAGAGGAGAGGGGAGCCAGCATCTGGAGACTGTGACACATCACAGCACTCTGATGGTCAACCTCAGCTCTTGCAGGAGGGTTAAAAAGGGAAGGGAAATCTGTTTCCTGTCATCTTCCATCTTGTCAGTCTTTGTTCCGACATCTTGCATCTCCTCCACCAGCTGTTTGCTGCCTGTGCTGACAGATGGCTGCTTCTCTTTGATATGTACTCTCCTCTGGCCTCCTCCTCCCATATCCCCACTTCACTGGGTAAAAGTTTTTTTTCGGGGGGGGGCAAAGCAAACCTGGAGTATGGACCACAGTGGAATTTGCTAAACGAAGAGAAAACAAGCCGGTCACGCTGAGAACTGTTGGCCATTTGCAGAACGTCGTGTTGTATGATAAACAATGTTCCCCAGAGTCCTGGTGGCAAATGCTTCTAGACATTATGCATTTGTGAGCGGGAGCTGATCCATGTATGAGTATGTAGTGAATCTGTTTAGCGGCGCTGGCCAAGTGTGACAGATTTTAAGCCAATTCTTGCACCGAGGGAGGAAGCTGAAAAGAGAATGGGATTGTGTTTTTTTGGCCCTCGCCAGTGAGGACTGCTGCTGCCAGACAGTTACACAAGTTTACATTCAGACAAAAGGCAATTGTTGGGCTTTTTACTCCCCTGCCATCCACCAACACGGGACCCGTCCCTCCGTGAATCTGTGACACTCCCATTGCCCACTCTGCCAACCTGTTTTCCACGTGTGCTGTATGTGTGTGCTTGTGTGAAGCAACCCTTCCTTGCATATGCGCGCATAGGGCCCTTTGAGCCAGGGCACCAGGATCTGCCCATGCAGCTTGGGTAGCTCAACTATGGGAACCGTCCCCGCGCCCAGTCATCCAGCGTACTGAAACCAGAGCTGCTCCGGAGGGGAGCGGCAGACGGCAGGCGGGACCCGGCATTCCAGCGGGAATTTACCTGAGTCTCTTGAACTCTGGGTGGACCCCACTGAGGAGGGCGTGGGGCGCACATATATGCAATGCAGCTGTCCACGCTCATCAGTGTAGACGGACACTTCTATCAGCTTATGAGCACAAGTGTTTAAATATCTTTATGGCCTGAAATACCCCCTAATATATTGTTACATTTGGTTCTGAGAGTGGTATTGGCAACATCATGACAAAAGTGATAAACATAGAGAATAGTTGAGAGGACCACAACCTCTTCGATAGTGCACTGAAGCGAGCAGTGTGTTGGCCTAAAAGGAGCACAGCCTGGCTCTGCCCATCAATAACTGTCTCGATCATTTAAATGCACAATTAAAAAGTTAGTTCTGGTCTGTTTAAGCCATTAACTGTTGAGTGAAGTACTCCTTTGGTCATTTACTGGTAATCTTCCTCTCTCCGCCACAGAGGAAACACATTTATTTCCCATTCCTATTCTTTTGAAGGATTATCATTACTATCATTAATATTGATTATATTTCCATTGATGAGCATGTGCCTGTAGTCAGCAAACCCTTGAACACACTTGAGCCGTGATGAGATCGTTTGAGATTATTGATTCAACACCAGACTGATTGTTTTATGAAAAGTATTTTCCCAATTACTCACTTGGTGGTAAAAATGTATTGTGAAGTAATCCTCTGTTATCCTCCAGTACAGAGAACTATAAACTGGAATTAAACTGCTCTGTACACAGAGTATTAGTTGCTTTTGATACATGCAAATCCTGTTTTCTTTCTTTTTACAGCATGTTTCAGAGAAGGAGATAAAGGGAGACAGGCAAAATTGTACAGCCTGTGTGGGTGAAAGTTGTCTTTCCAGTTGGCTGAGCAGTGCAGTCACTCGCTCCATCCATCTGTCAGGGCCGTCCCTAGTGGCTACACTGAGGGCTTGCTCTCTCTCCCTCTCCCACTCTCTCTCTCTTTCTCTAGCCTGCAATTGTTCAGTGATCCAGACGCCGGTCAGCCGCTCCCCACACTCCATTCTGTCTTCACCTGAGGAGGCTGGAGACCTGAGCCACAGAGGCAGCCTCTGCCTTGTTACAGCCCACTTACTGTGTTTACATCCAACAAATTAACACAAACACGGCAGGGGGATAAGAGATCCTGTCCGGGGCCTGAACCCAGCAGCAACTGTCACATTGCATGAGAATGTGCCGCGCATGCACGCACCAACGCACGTATGCACACACACACACGCGCACACGCACACACACTCACACACTCAGCTCCCATGACTAACTGGCACTGTCATGCCCAGAACTTCTTTGATAAGTACAGAAGAGCAAGTCAACACATGTATAAAACTGGATGCCAAAAATCATTTCTTCTGTAGCTTATAATTAGAATGGAGTCCAACAAATAAACAAAAAGAACATTTAATTCAAGTCATTTTGACAGTCGGTGAGGCTGGCTGTTGGTGGTCCTCCAACGAGAGCTCTGGATGTAGAGATATTAGAAAGTGGGTGAATTTATCTTCCTGCTCTGACAGTCGCCCTCATCTTTTTAGCTGCCAGATATTTTGGTCACATGGTAAACTTGTCCACTCTGAAGCTTAACTTAAGCAGGCACACAGAAGACACCCCACAAAAACCACTTAGCTCTTCATGAACAAACATATCCAGCAGAGTGAAAATCTGACTAGTCAAGCTACTTTACTCCCTCTAAGCTTCTGTTGTCTCCGCTGTGACGGAGGCTTTTGTCTGACAGATGTTTACAGGGGCCGGGCGATGTTTCCTCGCCGCGTGCTGCCTGGGAAAACATCTGGAGTTTGCAGGGATTTACCAGTAATCCCCTCGGCAAGCTGTGGAGCACTCCCTCAGAATTTCAATGTGTCTGTAAAGTAAGGAAGCTTTTCTGGGAAAAAAAAAAAAAATGACAGGACCCGTTTTTACAACAAGCGTTGCCAGGGTCAAACGTTCCGTAAGCCTCTTACCGCTCCAGCATTTAAGAATAAATAAATCTAGCCAGCTTGGCTAAACGGCTCCAATAAACTCTTATTAAAGTCTTCCAAGTGTGGATGGACGGGCAAAGGGATAAAACTTTCCAGCAGATCAACTCATTCATTATTTGACTGGAAGGGAACAGCTTTTGCCAAAGAGTTGGTTACACTAGTGGAATCCTCAAAAGCGGAGAACACAATTAGTCGCAAGCAACAAACCATAAAGCAGACCAGCCAACTATAGTGTTCCAATAGATCTGTGATGGAGGATTCTATTCTTCCTGAAAGTCCCACAGCAGAACAGTCCACAATATTGTGGAGCATCGGTCTCAACAGTCTGGTCGAGTTTGTTTGAAATGGGCGATGCCACCCAAGAGAGCTTTCCACACCATGTGCCTCTCACATAACATATTATGGAATCATCAGGCACTGCAATAATCATCCCTTAATGATAACCCGAAACCCACTCTCTGGTCCTTACAGTCATTATAGTCGTTATAGTTACCTCCCACTAATCAACAAGCCAAGCCTCGCACACAGGAACAGTAAATACAGGGTCCAACAGTAGCCCTTCCCTCTAAGTTGGGGGTTTGAGATGGGCTGAATCTAAGCTTCTACAGATTTTAACAGTGATACATCTGGGATTAGCCAAATATTAGCACATTTATTAGCAAAAAAATAAAATAATAATCACCAGATTATTTAGAATGTTAAGATTTTACTTTGCTACATATTGTGTTCTGGCACAGTATCATTACTGGCGGCTGTTATGGATACGCGTTATGGAGTGACTGCAACATGGAAATAATATTGTGACAATGAATCATACTATGTATATACAGTGTATATATAATACATATATATATTTAAACTGACCTAACGATTGTTTATGTCTTGAAAGCCTTGAGAACGTCATCTTGACCCAAAACGTTGAATTATGTGATTCAATCCTACCTAAACAACGAGAGGATAAATATTATGCTTTGTGTAGGACACAGTAGAAAACCCCAGAAACTACAAACCACAGGGATGTACTCTGTCCTGCAGACACTGTACACACACACGGGACAGAATAAATAAACACATGTCAAACAGCATCAGGGCTGTAAGTCTCTCAGGCTCAGTGAAGGACTTTTCCAAAGGAGACTGAAGCGTGGTTGATATTAGATGTATGGGAAGACGTAGATGAGGCTTACTTCCTGTCAAGGTAAACGTATACAACATAGTTAACGGTCGAAAGTACCTACACTTTTAAAGCACTTTAAGTATATTGTTTCATGACATCTCAGAGGGAAATATTGCTTTGTACTCTGCTATGTTTGATCATCAGAGGTATTTGTCTTTTAGATTTTCTATGATTTAAAAAATCATTATTATGAACATTCTACATCATTTAACTAGGAGTTGTTGGTACTTACAACTTCAACAAAAAGTGTTCCAAAATTCTGTGTGGGGCCCACAAAGCTTGATAAATCCCCACAAATATAAATATGTATTTGTTTTCAATTTGTATTTGAACATAGACTAATTACAAGTTAATATTATGAGACTTTTCCCCCCTCATCATCTCATTACCATTCTATGGCTCTCAGTCAATACATGATATAGTCACTGTAAGGAACACATTTACCAATGATAATAAGTGATACCCTGAGCCTATGAACTGTGTATATACAGTATGTGCATCTATAAGTACAGCACTCTGGCAGTGGGTGAGTCCAAATACCAGAAGGAAAATCACAGGTCAATCGGTCTGCGCTGAAATGAATTTGTCAGGTCACGGTTTGCCCTCTGTGGGTCTGCTGCCCCACAGCTGGCCCACTGGGGGGTCCTGGCACTGGTTTCCTGAACAAAGGGCTGTGAGCAGACACACGGAGTGGAACTTCAGGGTTGTGTTCTCTTTCCGTGCAGAGGAATGCAACCCACCTCCAGTCTCCCCTTCTGGTCTCTGCCTCCCTCCCTCTCATACTCTCCGACTTGAGGACATGAGCCCACACACAGGGGTAGCAATTACCCTTTCTCCAGACGTGAGTGACCCTCGGTCGTTGACCCAGAAGCCACAATGTTTGATGTCCCTCTCTCTCACCCTCTCCCTTCGGAGATTGAGGCAGGTTGGGGTAAAGGAGAGACAGCCACTCACTCAGAAATGGCATGAGCCTGTTTAAGGTCACTTCCGACCTGCATGCTGCTGAGAGCGTGCCTGTCAATCACATGTAATCACACAGAGGCGGGCTGCTCCTGAGGCGAGACAGCTGAGAGCAGGGAAAGCAGACAGCTGCATAAGCCCCTTTTCTCCTCCAAAACAAACTCAGCTTTCACCCCAGACCCCTATAAGCACGGACACACACACACACACACGAGCCGGATGTGTGTGTGTGTGTGTGTGTGTGTGTGTGTACTGTCTGTGAACTGACCACACAGACATAGTAACGGTGGAATATATAAATGCCAAGCCACCTCGGAGTGGATATCTGTGCAGCCAGATGTAAAGTACCAGCTGGTCCCCCTGTTGAATTTTTCATATTTTTGAACAAGAAATATTTTGTGCTCTTCCATGTGGTGACGAGCAGACCTATTTCTGGTATACAGGGCTTGTAATGACTCAGCTTGACCAATGTGGCTTTATTTCTTCACCTCTTCATCTCTAACTGTGATCACTGTAATGAAACCATCCAGCCATGTTTTGCCTTTTTCTGTTTCACTTTGCTTTTTAATCCTCCTGCAGTTTTGGATCAAATGTGAAGTGGAAATCGGTTGACTTAACTCTGATCCAGTGTGATGGGATACAGAGTAAATTGAAAAGACAGGAACATGGCAGTGAACTCCCTCGACCACTTTTACAACAGACACTGCCAGAGAACAAGTTTTACATTTCTTTCTTAACTCTTTAAGAATTCTGTGCTGATCATCACCCCACTACTAGTTCTAGTTGTCACAAGCAATACAAACAAAATGACGTTTTAGACATGTAAATGACATTTTTGGACAAATGTGCCAATTTTGTAAAACATCTCACATTTAAATATAGTAACTTTGGGCTCTTTATGGATCCATTCTGAAGAAACAACATCGTGCTGCCGTCTAGAGGAAATCCTTTTGCCTTTAAAAGACAAACGTGCAGCCATTTTCTCACTTATCCACCTCAAAACAGCTCAAGTACAAAATGGAAGACCAGATGGAAACAGAGCACCTCCGGCACCAACACATGCTCCCATGAGGCCACTTGGCGCATATTCACATTCCAACCATAATAAGCCTGATTAAGGCAAGCCAGTCAAACACATGCACAGTATTACTCCATAATTGTATCGTGCCAAATGTTTGAACTAAACCACGACGTCAAGCGTGAACTTTAAACAGAGCTCAGCGTCGCGGTGTTTTATGTAATGCGATAGCTTTATCGACGGAGCAGACACCTGATGCTAACAGGAGAACTCGATCGGTGTAAGTTAGTCATGACATCAGGAGAGACGAGGCACGGACAACGTCAGGCTTGGCCTGTTGACTGACTGGATGGTTGATGGTGGATGACGTCTGGCTGGTTGGCTGCCTCGCTGATTGAATGACAGACTAACTGACTGGGGGAAATCGTGACTGTAGCTGTTGTTTAGCAGAGGGGTGAACATTTGGGAAAGGTGCTACATGCTGCACTAAAGTTTGCTACCACAGGAAAAAAACGCTATTTACACACATAGTGTGATACGAAGCACTTAGTAGATTCAATCATACTACTATAGGCTGACATCATTCACTGAATGACAGCTCCAGTACCACGATACATCACATTTACTGTTATTTGTATATAAATATTGCGCTTTACATAAAGGCAGGGGGAGAAACCAAGGAATAATTAAAAAATCCACATCGCACAAGTTCCATGCAGGTGCTGCCTGTTTAGCTTCTTATGTTATTAAAGGTTTCGCGTCAAGGATTATGTGACATCTTGTGGTGAAGATGCGTATTGGAGCCAAATGAATATCCACTGACTTTGTGTCATCTCCCAAGTGTTACTGGTTAACTATAATGGCCGTTACATAACATCGAAATGAACGACCCATCTCTTAAGCCAGTGTTTCTTTTCTCCAGCCTTGGCTACTGTAGAACCACGCAAGCCACCATGGAGGAGGAGCCACTCTGATGTAGATATACAGTATATGACTCATCCTGAGGCAGCAAAAACACGAGCAATTCTTGGCTTCTAATGGTTACACAATTGAAAAGATAACCATGAATATGAACTTTACACAAAACTCATCAATAGAGCAAAAGCAAACCCAAGATACGAACTGAGAGATAGCCCAAATAGCCAATGAGCAACATTTTACATAAGCCACATCCCAGCAGGTGTTCTACGAGTGAAATAGCTCAAATTCACCTGCATAAAGAAAGATATAACTACAACGCTTTGTAAACCACAGTCTCATTTGCACACCTGACAGAAAACAATTCCACACTTTGTAACGGGAAGGCTAACATCAGATTTGCTCTGATGTAATAATAACTTCAGTAATCACGATCAAACACTATGAAAGGCTGAGTTTACAGGAACACCACTGTTTGCAGTCCAGGTTCAATATTCCCACGGGCGATACTGAACATCTGTATTTAACCTCCACTTCACAACAGGCCTACAGACGCAAGTTCCACTATGAATTCAAAAGCATCACTTAAAAGCACATGAAAAACATCTGGAAAGAGTGTCCACATACAGCTGAATAACTGATTACGTTCACGGGGGAATTTGCATCATATGTTAGAGATATGAAATGCAAGATATTGAACAGACCATTCAAAGTGCCCATCTGGACTTACCTTCTCGTTGTACTTGAACTTGACGTAGAACCAACTGGACTTGATCATCTTTCCCTCCTCTCTTCCTGACTGAGGTGAGTGATGATGACTGTGCAGCGCTGTGACACCCGGACGTTTCTGCTGCTCTATCCTGACACTTGTTCTGTCTCGCTCTGCCTCTGACAAGAAGCCTTTAAAGCCTGCTACTGTTTTTTTTCACTCCCTCATCTTAGTGGCGTAGTCTGGTCTGCGGTGCTGTGAGTGTGTGTGTGTGTGTGTGTGTGTGTGTGTGTGTGTGTGTGTGTGTGTGTGTGTGGCTTGGCTGTTTTGGAAAGCAGACAGAAGAGCTCCTCAGATGGGCTTCAGCTGTGATCAGTGGATGTGGCAGATGCCAGCAGTGGGAATGGTCCTCTTCTTAGTGGGCAAAGTCTAAAACCTGAAGGACCAGCCTCTTTCACTGCCCTCTCTCTCTCTCTCTCTCTCTCCCTCCCTCACTCTCTCCCTCGCTCGCTCTCTGCCTGTGAGTTTCTTTTCCCCGTCATCCTCCTTGTTCCCATTCTGTCCCTCTCCTGTTTCTTTTATTTCCCCCTGTTCTAGCCCTTTATTCACCCAACGTCTCCCCCCAGTGCTTCTCATTGCTCTTTTTTGTGCTCCGTTGAGCTCTTTGAGACGGACCTCGTTTAACCTCCTTCTGTATCTATTTCAATCTTGCCTCTCTCTGCCCTCTGTGAAGTAACATTGTCTGTGTTATTATTTCCACAGACAACAGCTCCTGATGTTGGTGTGACCCCAAAGGCACGGCGCTCTCATGAGCCAAACAAACGCTGACGGCTGAACAAATGTGCCTCCGTAATGTGAAAAGGCAGTCACATTAAGGTCAGCATGAATAGAACTCATGGCCGCACCAGGAGGAGGTGAGTTTTACACTATCAAGAGAAAGGAGCAGGAGACGCACTCAAGCTGCACTACATGGAGTCTGTGTTTGTGCCTGCTTCATAATCAGCATAAATAAACAAAATATTTTTTGCTGATTCCATTATTTGTACTCACTGTAAAGTCATCTTTACATTCACTGAATTATTATACACCTATTACGTTTTCAATGAAGATTTTGAGATTTAGTCCATGTAAAAGTGTGAGTTAAGTTCATGGTTTCTAAACCTCTTCATTAAGAATAAGCAAGCAAACCCATAAATATTGGACATTGGTTATTGATAAAAAATGATAACCGGAGACTTGATCGAGACAATAATAGCAAGTATGTGTAAGACAGTAGATAGTGGAAAGCACATTGTAAAATAGGCAATTGCTCCACTGAATAAATATGACTGACCTCAGGTACAAGAGGTTAAGTGAAAATTAAAAAACAATCAAAAAACAAGAAGTACTGCCCAGAGAACATTAATGTGTGTGCATATTCAACAGACAGAGACCAAGTGGATACAGAATACATTGAAGGTGAGATCCACCTTCACATTCAACCTATCAAGTTGCAATGAACTGAGCAGGCAGAACGGATGTGGTTTCAGTAGGGGGCAGCACACTGTCCCTTTGAAAAGTCAGTCACCCACTCTGAAGGCTTGAGGACTAAAAAGGCCAGAGCACAGCAGAGACTGGGCCACCCAGCCAATGTTTACGTTCTGACACTCCCATCATCGCACAGGGCTCAGATCCCATACACACACTGCTGTGTATATAATCCTGTCACCTTTGACTATGGCTTTGAGATGTCTGCCAGCTAGAAAGGGCTCCTGTGTCCCACAAGATGTATCCAAATTTGGCAGCTCTTGACTTTTACCGAGTCAACCTCTCTATCATCGGACAGCAGAGGGTTGTAAACAGAGGCGATCTGACTCACTATTGTGCCAATAACTGTATTAGCA
Source organism: Chascanopsetta lugubris (assembly GCA_016785325.1). Taxonomy (NCBI): domain Eukaryota; kingdom Metazoa; phylum Chordata; class Actinopteri; order Pleuronectiformes; family Bothidae; genus Chascanopsetta; species Chascanopsetta lugubris. The sequence continues at coordinate 326,703 of JAFBJT010106088.1, read as the reverse complement.
TCCATGGAGACACCATCTCCATCTGCCACACGCGAACCCGAAGACATTCTGTGACCAAAAGCAGAGAAAAACTGGCAAAGCTCACCATCAACATTTCCACGTTGTGATTGTTTGAGTGCACCTCTTACATGATTCCTGCCTTAACACTGGACGAGGGGAGAGCTGTTTAGGAACTGTATATGTGATGTCTGGTATAACCTGCTTGGCTCAGCAGTAAAGTCTAAAAATAGATATAGAGTCAGAGAGCAGCGTCTGTGCATGGAACAAAACACTGCAACACACACATTTTGAACATGATCAGATAATCATACACATAAATTCATCATAATCCTATATCCTATAAAGTGATATTGTATTCAACAGCTTCAGGATCAGGCAGTAACGGTAAAAATTGATATAGCGTCCCATCTGACTGTGATGGCGGTCCAAGATGTCCATCAACTTCCTGACAACAGCTGCTGAGCCTCCTACTTAAAATGATTGACATGAGATGATCACTGAGATCGCTTACACAGAGAGACTCAACATTTTCTGCTGTTCATAAAACACATAAATCTCACAACTTTTGGTTTAATAAAGGCACTAAGATATTTTTGGAAGGTGAATACAAGTAGTTTCACCGGATACAGAAATCAAATCTATTCTTGTGTGAGGTTATTGTTTGTTTGTTATTGTTAATATCTTCTCCCCCCCATGTGTTTTTGACCCTTCCCTCTACATGTGAGCATCCTACATTTTAGATTGTCTATTCAGAGGCCAGCACTGAGGTCTCGTCAGGAGGACTTATCTTCAGCAGTTGATTTAATCAAAAGAAAAACAAACGGCAGGTTTCCTAGTTGGGGGTCGCTTGAGGCTGGTTGTCTTTTGGTGTGTGGGCTGCTGCACACTGTTTGTTCCACTCCTGTTCTCTCCTCCTAACTCTTCGCTTTCTATCGCCTTCTCACTTTCCACTCCTCTTGTGTCACCCACCAAGAGGTTGCAGTGCTATAATGCTAAGTGACAGCCTGCCTGCTTGCTCACTTCCCACACACATGCCTACGCTTGGCCATGTCCCCCATGGCCATCGCTGTGCCTGAATAACGGAGTTGCGAGAGCTCAGAGGGCCCAGATCCAACAAAACAGAAAATAGCAGCCCTGGGTCTCATTTCACAACTTGCTGGAGATTGTAAGGTTAGCTTGAAATCCGTTTGGAGCTCTCGTTAGACAATTACACAGTGTGCAAAGAGATCATATCATAGCAATTAACTTAAGGGGCAGCCGAGTGGAGCGTGCAAGGTTAAGGAACATTATTGCCTGATGGCGTTATCAACAGCCAGTAGGGCGAGAGGAGGAAGAAATTGGTTTTCATGCTCCACTTTCTGGAGAAGTATCTACTACAATGATATCTCTCAGAGGTGTATGTGGTTTAGTGAAATGTATCCTTTTGGATGTTTCCTTGTTGAATTCCTCCTTCCGTAGAGAAAGGCAGCATGGGAAGCCAGCAGAGGCCCTGGGGCTGCCTGCCTGCACACACATTTGCCTGCCGGAGGCACTGTTTCTCTTGGGGGTTCATGCAGACTTGAGTACGCATATGTGCAAGAGAGTACAGTAAGTGTGTGTGGTACGGAAAAGCTTGTCTCTACTTCCTTGACATCTGTGAATGCACATGCTCATTCAGGGGTGCCCTTACGACACGAGAGAACAGGAAACACAGTAAACGTCTATTTGTACTCTTTTTGTCATTTAGCTCACAAGTTGCCTCTTCTCTCACCTTTCTTGCCTTTTCCTGTTACACCTGCTCTACACCAAGTTACAACACCTCGGACCTCCACATTTCCATTGAACTCATGGACACACGATGAGGGGCAACACCATTTGCAAAAAAAACCCTCTCTCACTCTGTCTCTCTACTTCCTTAAATACTTAAGAGTCCGCTTTAATCTTTTAAGCTCCTGGGGCTATCACAGCTCTGTACTGCTAAGTGTAACATGAGCTCCATGTATAGTCAAATGTTAAGTGTGAGAAGAGACAAAGGGAAAGTCTGGGGAAAAGACAGGAGGTCTTTCAGATAACGTTTTCACTTGAAAACCCTCACTATGAAAACTGGTGGCCTCCACATTGCCTCAGTATTACATGAGTTACACGAGTGGCCATTTGACTGAATGTTTTCAGGTGCGTTGCTAGAGACAAAGATTAAAACTGATACAGAGTCGAGATTCTTCTATGAGGGTTAGAAAGGGAGGGGGAAAAGTTCCAACAATTAACTGGCTGATGGTCTGAGAACTCCTCCTGAGAGGCAGTGGCCCGACTCGGCATGACAGAGTGCATGTTTCCTCTCTTCCTCTCCGTGGGCTGTATTGGCCAGTTAAACAAAGGCCATTTCCTGCTCTCCACACACAGATATTGGAGTCGAAGCCAAGTCTTCCTGATGGGCAGATAATACAGGCCCGGGTCTCATCCAGGCCGCAGCCAGGAAATCACATTAGTCTGCTCCCTCCTCCTGCTAATACCAGGGATTATGGCACAAGACTGTTTTGGCACAAATGACTCTAGATGATATGCAGTGAGGAAATTTGAATTAAGGTCCATGAGGTCCAGCACTAACCACCGCTACCTCTTTTGTACTGGCTATTCAGAAAGTGTTTAAGAGGGCAGGAGAGACCACTTGTATGCTTACATGACTCACTCAAAGTGCTAAAAAGCACTTGAATTGGAAGTGGAAAATTTGAATAACTTGAAATGCTTCAGCACAACTGTGGGAAAGTGGTTGGGTGGAAATTTGGTGAAGCTACAGAATCTGGGCCGTGGTAAATGGCAAATGCCTCGGTTTGTATAAGGTTATGAATAAACTTGCAACTTCTTTGCAATATAATTTTTCTTACTTTGCGGCTCAATATATTGTTAAAAGCTGTTCTGCATAAACTATGTACGTTACCGTGTTACCATGACCTGATATTGGCCAGCAGAAATAATTGTAGGACATCAGCATACCAAAAAGTAGAACATTGGGATTTATTTACGGCTAAATATGTTAGTGCGATTGAGTAAATGAGGCATTAATAATGACCTCAGAACTAAGAGGTCTGCATCATGTGCTCGGTTTGGCACAAGTGAAATGAATACAATTAGAGACGGTTTATTTACCAGAAGCCTGGGGGGGTAATAGACTAACCCTGGACTTCAAACTACAAATCCTGATCATTATCTGACAGAAACTCTGACCACAGAGTTCACAAGTTAGTTTACTGGATTTCGCAGAGTCGTCTTAGTGTTACCCTTCCCTTAGTTGGAACGAAGTGGTAACCTCACATTACAAGGTGGTTGCCTGGTAACAAGAGTAATTTGTGGGTCTTGTTCGTGGATATGACGATTGCACTACAAGATTCATGGAGCAGAGTTGAGACTGATAACTTCGTGTACTTAAAGAGAGAGTAGGACTGGTTCTGAAGGTGCATGTTTTAACTTTTAACAAGGTGAGGGGAAGAGATAGACAGGGGGAATGGTTCTGTGTGTTACAATAACTTAAATCTATTACTGTTTCTACACAGGGAATGAAAGCACTATGTCCAAAGGTAAATGAGATATAATGTAAAGATACGGCCAAACAAAGAGGACTGTGTTGGACTGCCACTATCTACAAGATATCTGACTGTCCAAGTTGCCGGGCAGTCACATGGCCACTCAGTGTGCGAGACAGGATTTGATTTTGAGAGAGAAAGAGAGGTGCGGAACAGTTTCTGTCTCCTTAGATGTATTACTTTGTTCATTCTTGTTTCTGTGTTCCACAGCAGGGATGATCCACAAAGGTCTGAACAAAGTCTGACTTCTTGCTTTTAATCAAATTATCATGTCAAAACACTGGCTTCTTTGAGTTGGAGACGCTTGGTTCTTTGTCTGTCCAATTTTAAGTTTTCTTGTAAAATCGAGTGGGTCTTTTGACAGAAGATGAGAGAGTTCTTGCTGGACTCAGTTTAAACCTCTTGGTGGAGTGGAGAGAAGCGGGTTGTCCTTAGCAGATAAGTCGGCAGGCGATTTGGACAAGTACCAGGTTGAGCTCCAGAGAGAAACAGGCAAGAGAAACAGGAGGGAAATGATTCCATGTTCCAATGACTTTCAGATGCATGAACCAATGCCAGCTCCATGATGTCTGAGTTCACCTCCTCCCTGTCTGAACGCCTTCGCACGCATTCACCCTCTTCTGCCTTCTATGAGGGAAGCAGGCCACAGACCCTGCTGTCTCAGCATTGGTTGGCAGACAGATGAGATGAAAGCAGGAAGCAGAGATAAACACAGACTAATTGCTCACAGAGATCTTGGATGGGGGTTAGTGGTGGTGATGGTGGTGAGGGGGCTGTTGACTGTAAAGGTTCGGAAACAGGACGACCTACAGCTGATGTGGAGCTGGTGTGCTGCTGGGTTGTAATACTAAATACTAGAATACCAAATACAATACTACAAACACTAAGCATAATAAAGGCTTTTGAATTGCAAATATTGTCGAGCTCGGTATTTTGTTCAATCTCCATTCACGATTGAATCCATATGTTGAATCTGAATCCCTTTTAATGAAAGACAGAGATTCCCAAGAAGGGTTCCAAGAATAAAAAGATGGTTTTAAGAGACAGGCCAAGAGTGTTCCATTTTTTGCTGATGGCTGGTCTATATGAAAGTAGAATGATCTGATTCTAAAAGAAAAGCTGCGTCACTGTAAAGACTGCTTTACATTTACAAACTGCAGATGATGAATCTCTACTCATGGAATTGATGCAAGAAACACATAAAAGTGAGGATTTGCCACTATGTTGAAGGTATAAATGGAAGTAGTTATAGTTATGAATAAAGCACAGTCAGAAGCATTGAGATTATACACACTCACACACACAAGTACACAAATCCTTACATGTTTGAGTCAGAGCTGATGCAGAATTTAACACTGAACCACTCAAAGATCCAAAGATTCCAGATTACATCAGGATGTCTTGGTTCAGTAAGTCTCTCAGTACCTGGATCAAATGTCCATACATGAAATACATGTTTCCTATTGATCAAAAATCCAACGCGTTTAGCCAGGTGTTAGAGTCATGGCCTGATTTGTAATATTGCCACTGTGCTATAGGGTGCTGTTCTTGCTTCCTGTTCCCTGGTTGCCATTACCATTGAGTCATGACGTCAGACTTGATGAAGCAGTAGCACGTCAGTGTTAAAAAAGACCTGCGAGGCAGAATTACAACAGACATTGGGAATGGTGTTAATCACCCTCGGAAAAAGAAAGAAACTACCTGAGTGAATCCACTTACTGTAAAAGATGAAAGGCTCATGGTGCTCTGATGTCAATGGAAATTTAAAAAAAAAAACATTTGGGAACCAGGTGTGTGAAAACTCCAATCACTGAGATTACTACAAACGTGCATTTAGGCCAGTTCCTAAATGTTTGACCAGTGCATGTTATTAAACAGTGTATCAAATTCTGAAAGTAAGGAGAAGCATGATATAGGGTAGACTATAGAGTAAACTAGAGTGACAAGTAGTTGGCGGCCATCAATATGTTGAGTCTGTCAAAACACACGTTTTCCATATTCTAATTTTTCATTTGCTGTCAACTCATTATTTGTTGTCCAAGTAACCTTTTGCTTGAACACACATTACGTTGCGTGTGTTTGTATGTGTGTGTGTGTGTGTGTGTGTGTGTGTGTGTAGAAGTGTTCAGATAACTTCAAAGCAATATCATGCCGACTTTCACTGACTCAGCATAATAAGCAAAAGCTATAGCACGTTTTCAGTACAACCACGATTGCTCTTCATGTTGGTCTTTGTGTTCATTAGCTTGCCCCTACGTGCTTGGAGTCCGATACAAATATCACGGGAATTGAGTTAAAGCCGCCGGAGCTAATGTATCGGAGCAAAGAACAGCAAATGAAAATACTGCGTCGTAATTCAATGATCGAGTAAGTGGGATAAGTAATGAACAAGCAAACTGTCCCAGAGAGAGAGAGAGATTTATCTGTTCTCACCGATCTAATGTACTGTACGCTAACGACTAGGCTGATTCTATTTACTTCAATTACCATTTAAGAAGACAATAAACTGTATGCACCAACAACAGATTTCTGTTGAAACAGTTTCACATCTCCGTCCCCAACAAGCCCGACACCAAACGACCTCATTTCCTACATTAACATCTAAAGGAAATCAAGGCAGCATCACAGTATGCCATCAATGTCTGGTATGTCTGCCTTGGAATAAGGATACAAGAGTTAGAATATACACTTGCAAGTATGTTGAATAGTAATATCTTACAGTGTCAATGAATCCAGTTTGAAATAACTTACAATCATTCAATAACTGTACATGTGCTATTGGAGTTGTACTGTAGTGTTATGATTATGGTTACAACAATAAAAATATATATATTCTGTCTGTCTGACTAGTGTTATGGGGTGATGATGTTGTTCTAGATGATTCACAGTTAGCTGGAGAAATGCAGCTATTCCATGGAAATGTGCCTTCGCCGAGGTAACGTTGAACAGACTCTTGTGCATGTCATCTCGTTCTTCACCTCTTCTCTTCTCCCCAAGTTGCTTTGTAAGTGGAGGCACTGAACTCTATTTTGTGGACCTCTCTGTATTATTATTATGTTTTTTTTTATCCCGGCCTCCGAGCGGTAACGCTAATGATTCCAGTGAATGGAGGAGGGGAGTCCAGCTCGTACCACTTGCCCATTACCACAATATGCACTGGCGTTCTAATGCGGGAGCAGGAGCCCCATTAAAAACCCTGAAACATGTCTGGAAAAATAGACTGCATCCCATTACCCGTGCCCCGCAGCATCGGCCATTACTGCGGACCGGTGGATGTCAGGCTGCATCTCTTTGAGATGGGTGGAGAGTACAAATTATTGATCGTAACCTATGAACTACATGTGTGGTGTTGACAGGGGAGATACATCAGGCGAGCGGGGTGTGCAGGGGAGAGCAGGAGAGGGATAAGTCATACGTGGCCTTTAACTCACATCGTTGTTGCATCACTCACCTCCACTAAACACCAAAACATCTCAACATGCACACGCTGGAGCGGCTATGTGCACTCTGCGCGCTCCCTGACACACATCGCAGCCTCCCCTGCTGCGTTGCTTGTTTCTCCCCTCTCGCCGGTTCTTTCGGCGCCTTACGTGTGAGGGTATTGTACGGCTGCGGGCGAGTTAGTGAGGCAGCAGATAGAGCATAAAGGCATCAAAGCAGCCACCTCCAGCCCAGCTCTTAGCAGGTCAACTCAAAGAGATAACAGTCAGGCAAAGACACTTCAATCAAGGTTAACGGCAGCTTGAAGGGGAAAGCTATCAAACTGATTTAAAGCACAGTGAAAAGAAATAGAGGTGGATCAAATTACGAGTGCAATATTGAACTGTGAGCCATTCCTTTTGTGCAATCTGTATTTCAAAAACAAATGGCCGCTCTTAACCCTTGAAATTCTGAGAGCGGCGTGTAATTTTATTGCATCGTCTGGTATCATGGCTCAAACACAGAGAGGAGCTGAAGGAGTGTAACTCTGTATTCAAACATGAACCGCGTGAAGTGGTTTCCTGACTCAGGGGTTATTCTGTGAGCGGCAGCATTTGAACCGAGATGCATTTTGTAAAATACATTCTAAGAGGAAAACATAGTGTCATGCCATCTTCTACCACTTATCCAGTATCCTGGGTCGCGCAGTATTTCTACCAGTACGCTTACAGCCTTTTACAGGGTATCAGTGTCAGGGCCAGTGACACTGCTGCAAGGCCCGAGTTCGAACCAGTGACCTTTGCTTCCAAAGGCGACTGCTCTAACCTCTGAGCCACTGCTGCCACGAAAATATATGATGTTACAGTATTTCCATTTTCAGTTCAGCATCACATGCTACCAAGTCATGTGATGTTGCAAAGTATGTGTTGTCTAATTCAGGGCCTCTACAGCTTCGAACTGGTTTAATTTAATGTCCACATTTAATGAACTGGTGGCACACGCTTCCCCTAATGTTCAGGCAAAGTAAGGGCAGGTCCATGAACCAACGCCTCTACATCTACTGTGTCATTTTTACACATTACAAAATTATCCTGATTCGGGCCAGAATGCGTTGCTCCTAAGCACGAGGCAAACGCAAGCGGATAGTGATCGGATAAAACACAAGTGTGACTATCTTATTCTACCAGATTAAAAATGCAACACTGAATCTATTAACTACGATGTTCTAATTAAATCTAAGACTTATAGAAGCGAATTCAGGGCCATTTAAGGCAATTTAAGGCCTTAATTTTAAACTAACACATTTAATGCGCTTTACAACTTTTGTAAAACGGATTGGTGGGAACTCTGTAATTGGTATTTTTCTTCTGTTTGAATAAGCAGCCTAAAAATACAGAGACTGAAAGAAGCAGTACATTCAGGCCTTGATTGTTTTTAGATCTTGAGTTAGTTTAACTGAACTGATCGAGAGCTTCTGTGGAATGTTGTTTAAAACATGCGTATTCTATTTCATTGCAGTGCAACCAGTTGTAACTGGGGAGAGATTATGATACAATAAATAAACACTAACCACTTATGTAACGCTCTGGTTGCTTTGCCATTGGCTTTAGTTCCGTTTATCCTCGACCACCAAAGGACTGAAAGTCTGGAGACGTGGTCAAGTTTGTTAAGTTGTGTGTGTGTATGTTTTCTGTTGAGTCCCGTTTGTTTTGTCCCTTCCTGTTTTATTTTGGTGAGGTTTCCCCTTCCTGTTTGTCTGCACCTTGTCTGTCTTTACCCTTGTCCCGTCTGATTTCCTGATTGTCTGCACCTGGTGTGATTCCCTGATCGTCTGCACCTGGCCCTGGTTCCCTCCCTCCCCACTTAAGCCTCTCGTCTCCCTTTGTTCGTCACTCTTCACGTCTCTCATGCCGAGCCTAGTTAGCAGATGAGATAGAATCTGACGTCTTGTTTAAGTTAGTTTATTGTTTTATTGACCCTTTTGAATTGCCACCGCACATGTCTTTTTGTTTGTTCAACACAGTGAGTAATAAAGACTCCTGTATTTTATGTAAACGTGTCTCGTTGCATTTGAATCCAAGCCTGTGTGCGCAGCTCTAACATCTTGATCATCATGTCTCTGATTGGTTTGGTTCCTTTCATGTTTTGGTTCAGTATGTCTTACCATTTACTTTTGCATCTGCTGACCTAATTCTCACCATTCTGGTATGAATACACAGTGTCACTGCCTGCCCTGCAGTATAGCTCTAACAGTTATCTATTTGTTTCACCCTGAAGAAAACCTGCTTTCTTTCAAATCTGATGAATATAGGCTGTCAATAATTCCTGAGGGAAATTCCACAGGCTGAAAAACAAACATAATGACATGGACATCTTTGTAGCCATGGGTCATTACTGGGTATGACCAGTTCTCTAAAAATAAGATGGGTTTGGTACAATGACCTCACACATGAAGCATTAAAGATCAATAACAACTTTATAACTTTAGGATCTAATGCATCTGTTCGGGCTTTGCAGTTTTTGTTTGACTGAGTCAACACGAAGACCTCAGAATCTGCCAGCCAAAAAAATATTTCCACAGGTTTTGCTCAATATACATAGATGGCTTTATAGTGTGACATTCAAATAAGATAGTATATGTTATACACAAGAAGTCCTTCTCTGAAACACAAACACACACACACACACTCACAAGGCTGTGTCCCCACAATTCAATCTCTGTGGAGTGGTATATTTCACAGGAATAATGAATGACTTGTGCATGCGCCTTGTGTTCCAAAGTTTAATAAGCTCTACTTATTCTGACTTCATTATGTCTAACCAGTTCACCTGCATCACAGACCATCATAGCAATTTGGCTCTGGAACACACTGGAATAAAGGACCATAGGAGAGAGAGAGAGAGAGTGTGTGTGTGTGTGTGTTACTGTGCCTGTTCTTTTTAAAAAGCACACAAAAACTAATATTGGTCCTTGGGGTGAAATTCAGAGGTGTGTGTTTTCATGAAAACACTGCTTTGTTTTGAGCATGGCCTTTTTAAAGTGGAGTAAATGTAGGTGCTGCTGGTAAACGACTGTGCATATAAATCACTCCTTTATGTAACAATGATTCACACCCTCTGCCTTTGCCCAGTGGGACAACAAAACGGTAGAAATCATCCCCGTAAAGCAGACCAGTGTGAGCAGTAGAACCAGGAGAGCTCTAGCGGCAAAGGCAGCACATCCCAAATGCTATTCCTCAAGACGCCGAGTTCCAGGCATTCTCCTCTGCTAGCAGCAGAGGGTGCCAGCACATCACAGAATTCATTGTCATGCCACACATTTCACACAGCTCCACCTCCAGTTATTCCTCTTCAGAAACAAAACAAAGGGGGGAAAGGCAGAGATTGGACCATTGTTGGCATACTGTTACTGGGCTTTTGCATTTCTGCACAGATTTAAATTATTCCAGCTTTCCTGGCCGCCAGTGAAGGCTCTGTCTGCGAGACAGCACGGTCTAGACATGGGGTGTTTATTTCAGGAAACCATATAATGACGTTGCACATGGTGATGTAATCCTATAAATCTGCTACAGAGGGTTTCAGTTTAGATGGAGAAAGGAGCACTCACCACAGACTTCAGGGTATTAAAAGTATTATTAAAAGAATGCAATGGATGCATTTGTCCAAGTGCTGTTCTTGCAGACACGGGGAATGCGCTCGTGTTTGGACGTATGGATTTTTTTCAGGAAATGTAATATTTCTCTTTGCCCCTCTTTTGCCAGTGGCAGACGAGCCCTTAAGTCTGGGTGAATCACAGATGGCCATCTCCCTCTCCGAGCCCTGGGGCGACAGGAGAGGCAGGCACAGCCTGCCACCTCCTCAGCCTGCAGTGGCGAAGAGCTGGCACTGTCAAGACGACAGAGATGGGAAAGAAAAGGATGAAGTCTGGCCTTCCCTGCGGGTTCTTCAGAGGAACCACCTCCATCTGTTAATATGGGCCAAATTGGACAGAAAGCATATTTCACCGTTTGCGTTTGTACTACATTCTATGCGCATGTGAGTACGCATTAGGGAAGATTATGGCCTGTGTTTTTCGGGAAAACAAAATATCTTCACATTTGCAATTAATGATTGCACGGCAACGTGCAGCCAACTCATCGAATTCAAAAATTGATTATGTTTGGCAGTGCGAGACCCCATTTCTTTTTCTTTTTTTCTCTCTTTTCTGAACGACGTCTAGTTTTTCCAAAAGTGCATGTAACCTTTTCTGTAGCTCCACTGCTTTGTTGCCAGTGGCCTGTGTAATTAGAGGATCAATACATGCTTTTTTTGTGTGCCCTGGATCCCTGCCCATGTCCCGGGTTAAGAGGAGGTTTCAAACAGATCTAGTAAGATCCAGGCTTCATCTGATGAAAGAGTTACAGAGGCAGTGGAGGCTGAGCACAAGGTTAAGGGGCAGTTACTCTTTATCACATTCCCGATTGAGAGCGGTCTCAGTTCAAGTGGAGGCGTTCGTGCTGACTTGACAGACATGGAGGTGGAGATGTGATGAAAGGGGCTGAAAAAAAAAAGTAGCTGGAACTTTCTGCAAGGTGTTTGCATTTTGACACGAGAATGAAAACGAATGCAGTGTGACTTTTTATGATGCAAACATAACTCCCCGTGTACCAACAGTTTCTCCGATGCCTCAAAAACTGGAGAGCAGCAGACAGTAAAAAAAACAAAAAAAACAACCATCCACAACAACTTTTCTTTTGACTGATTTGCTGTTGCTATGGTGCTGTGGTGATTGCTCAAGAGAGGGAATGCAGGACAGTTGATGAGCTAAGGCACATCTCATTCCCCTGACTTGTCGTTTTGCTCGTAAGTGCAGTGTCTAAGCCACAGGAGCAAGTTTCTGACGCTTTTAGTCAACTTAGCAAACACCTCCTTCATTAAAGGGTCATTCTGCACATCAGGGATGCTAGTGAAGGGTTGTTGGGGCAGAAAGGAGGAGATGAAGGAAGGAAGGAAGGAAGGAGCGGCCTGGTTCACTATTACATCTCATGCTAGCATTAGCTGTGTTTACAGATCTTCCATAGGTTTACAGCTGTTAAACATAGTATATTCCTAGTCACAGTTATCCATCTCATTTCTAATGAGGTAGTACAATATATCATTGTTCAGACTCATTCTCTTCAGCGCTAATGATTTAGTGAAAAACAACAATTAAATCATTTCCTGCCGAATTTGCACTCTGCCTCGATTTGCTCTGCTTATCTGTGAAACTCACCACACCAAACCCCAACCCACCAACATCTGTCAAAGTCCCGTTGTGCAGATACATGTTGGGTTGGCACACGGACAGGTTTAAGATTGGCGATCCTGAAAGTTGGCAAGAGTCAGTCACGTATTGAAAAATGAACGCTCTGCCCAATCAAATTAGCCCCCTCTCCAAGGCCACCTCTGAGCATGTGAACATGCACTCCCTCAATAACAGATATGTTGCAACTCACTTGCCAAGTTTTAGGCAAACAAAAAACCCTGTTGATGTCTGGAGTAAATTGTCTTGGTGTAGCATCCATCTGTTGTCTGCACCAGTCTTTCTTTTTGACTACAACTGCAGCCTCTAGTATATCTTGTTCAAATTGATGTAATGTGTGTATCACATTTGCTGGGATAAATGTGCTCCAGAGCTGATTGAGACTTATCACTCACACTGCAGCTGTTACACAAGATGTGTTACTTGTTCTGATGCTGAGCACAAGATGTGTGCGACACTAACATAAGGTCTGAGTTTTTCTCATACAATTGTTATGCAAACACAGTCTCTCCCTTGTTTGCTATTTGCAACAATTGATTTAGAGTTGACGACTCAATTCAGAACACAGCCTGTTACTGGAACTACTGATGCAGACGACGCTCTTGCGCAGATGTTTGCTTTCTCTCCATTGTTATCTATTTATTGTGAAAAGTCAGCTCCTCAATAGCTCTAGTTTCCTAGCGTATTAAAAACAACGATATGACCGATATGACAAAATCTGTGCATTTGCCCTACATAGTTTTGCTCTGTATGGTTGCTGCCATGTTTTTCAATTCCCACAAGAACTCTTGTCGGATGATAGTGAAACAAAGGATGACATTATAGACAATTAGCTGAGAGTTGGCAAGTAGTAATTACACATTAATCATCAAGCTCTTATCTGATACAGCATGGCAGACATCCAACGAATATTATCCTGAATTATTATACTTAATTTCATGGCACCATGGTCAGTTACATCAGCACTGAGCCGAGGAAATCAAAAGGAAAAAAAAATCAGAGACAATTCTGAGGGAAGGACTGAACTCCAGTATGGACAAATGACTAAGAGAATATGGTCGACCGTGATATCAAACGCAAGGAAATGAGGCAGAAAGGAATAGAGCAAAACTGATTTTCTTTTTGCCCCATCAGGGAACCATGATCTGATCTGCAAAGAGATAAGACTTTCCAGCAATGACTCAACTCAAAGCTTTCAGATTTTCCCCTCCCGGAAGCCATCGCTCATTATAGTCGTTAGAGCCTTTCTCTCATTTCCAGCATCACAGAGGACTAGTTCTGCCAGTGAGTGACTCTGAAATACTCATCCTAAACTCCTAGGGTCCTAGCATGGGAGTCGAAAATAGGACTTGGTTCACATTTAATTAAATAAAAGGTCAAAATGTTGTTTTTAGTTGTAATTCCAGCAAAATAGGAAGAGAACAAGTCATAATTTTCAAATATCTTTACTCTTTACTCTGTTATTCTGTTATGCTTTAAGTTAAATGTGGAGATAAAGACGAAAAAGTCTTATCTGATTTAATATTATACATCATTATGAGGTCATGTTCTCTGTTAATTATAAAGAGGCTATGCTTTGTTACCAAAGTACGCGAGTCAATAAACTGATTGGTCTTGGAGAATAGAGGTAATTCCAATGTGAGGACAAGGCTTAGTAATATTAGTTTGTTGAAAATCAAGTAGACTGACCTTATAAAGCAGGAAACAACCTGTCTCTGTCTGCTGTTATAACATTTCCCACCACTCCCTAATGGCCAACTCAAGTCTTCCAAATCTGCACTCAGTGATAGTTTGCTTGATAAAAATTGTCTTTTCGTCATACACCCTTGAGAGAAATCGATGCATTTTAGATCCTTGTGTCTAACTGTAAAAATAAAAAGTAAGTATCATATTATTACCAAAGAGCCCATTACAGGTAAATGAGTGTGGCTTTTAACCGCGGAAAACAACAAACGCAAGATTCAGCCAAATGAAATGAGTTCATTAAAAAGGCACAAGCCTCAGCAGTGAACAAAACTGGGACAGAATACAGTCAACAGAATATTAAACAGGCCCCCAAGAAAGTAATGATGACATAAAGGCAGACAAGAGTGTTCTTAGGTTTGTTTAATATGGTGTTTTACCCAAGAAAGTGCTCATTAAATCTCCACTAATAATATCTGGATCTGATCCATGTGGGGATATATGAGTTTTGAAATATCTGCTGCTTTTAATCACTCCAAACATTAACAATCTTTGGATCATTAAACTGCTTGTTGTAAATTTCACACAAATTGCGGCGTATGTGGGAGTTTGAATCCCCGTGTATTTTACTTGGCACCCAAACATGTCAAGTTTGTGGAAAAGTTTGTGGAACCATGAGAGCAAAGGCTTGTGATTACTGATTGGAATCCCAATAAGGCCGAGCTGTGGTGTAGATGATTCTTATCTTTAAAACAGTCAGGAAAACTCACCCCAACTCACGAAAAAAATAAACATTAAAAAAAACACTTCAAGGAGCACCCTCTGGATGTATATGTCAGTCAACACTCAGGCACAGATAGTTCTGTGTGAGGGGTTGACAGGTGGTCACAGAGGAAGAGGTGCAGGAACAAAGGGGTGGTGTGGGGGAAGATGCTGGGTAAATAGTGGCCCCACGATGGCCTTTTCTTAAACTGGATGTACTTTAGCAGTCAAGGTTGGCCTCACAGGGGAATATCTCTCTCTATGAACTTTTGGTGCTCCCATAAGTACTACTCTTTCACTGCCAACACCTGCTCCCTGACCTCCCTCTGTTACAAGAAGCAGCGCACCAGAACAGGGGCAACATTGGGAGGAGTCTAGTGCACATGTCTGCAGAGCTGAACACCAACAAGCATAGCACATATACGTATATATATATATATATATATATATATATATATGATGAACTATGTGTGGGCTGGTTTCACATTAAGCTGGCTTAGACGAACTGCTCGGATGACAACGATATGTGTGTGTTTACATATTCGTGGGTCTGTTATGCGTCTGTGTGAATGGACTTGAAATGTGAGGAAGATGAAGCGCTGTGGACAGAGGAAAGGATGAGGGAGAGACAACACTGTAGGAGTTACACACTGCGACAGAGTGTTTGTTTTTCCTGTGGAGGACACACAGAGAAAACATTTCTAAATCCAAATAGACTGGAACTATCAAGTATTCATCAGTGGGTTGTTATGTTGATAACTGTGGCAGATTGGATTCGACAAGTCTGACTGGACCGGTCGGTTTTTTGACAGGGGCTGTGCAGCGACGATAAAAGCTTCTTCGAACACCTTCGGCCCACTGCCCAGCGCTGACTGACGGCTCAGAAGGGCCCGGCTTTAAGTGACCGACACTTGGGTTTTAAGTGCCGCCACTTAATTTTTCCACAAATTGACTTCGAGCGTTGTCAGGAGTGAGAGCCAGCGTCAGCTTCAACAGTATCTCGTGATAGAGGAGGCCATCTGTCTTTCATTTCCCTGCTCTGCCCGACCCACGCTAGCAAGTACAGTCAAACTACTTGGTTTAACCATCATTCAAACAGGTAGTACAGCTCCCCCCTCCCTTTGAGAAAAGTCACACTTCAAAATGAAAACACTTCTCAAACACGGAAAGCAGAGAGCGTAAAAAAGAAAAACTATTTACAAAGATATGTTGGTGTAAACATACCAAACAGTGTCAGGGACTAGCACTAAAGAGAAGCGCCTTGAAGGAGGGAGTGTGGTAAACACAGTTGTCATCAGTAGTGGATGAAGACAGCAGTGGGTGAATAGATGAGGTTACAGTTGCAGGGGCGTGAATGTGCTGTCAGAGAAGCTGAAGCAGGGAGGAGGGTTCACTGATACTTGGAAATGGCTTCTTAGCAGCGGCATTTTCATTCCACATAGACAAAAGCCCACTAAAAGTATAAAGCGCTTGATGGAACCGTGGTGACCCAAGTGTGTTGCTGTAGTAACAGCAGTCACTAATTATATTTCAGACGTTTTTGACTGGTAAAGATGAAAATACATCTGTTTTTCATCCAAGCAATAATTACATGCAGCTCTGTCAAGCCCTAACAAATAACAAATACATGTTCAATGACACAAAGACCACAAAACAAGCCATCTCAATTGGATTTGATCGGATCCAAATCTATAAACCACCACTGTGACAACGGTAATTATCATCGCCACAACGGAAGCCCCAGTCAGAATGGATTTGGCATCTTATCTGACAATCAGGACATTGCTTTTTCTTCAAATCTCTTATTGGCTTAGTGGATAAGCTTATTAAGGGTGACCCGCCATGCTGAAAGAGCTGAACATTACATCGCATTTTCACTGCGGATTGGAAAAGCATGCAAGTTTGCCCCCATTCCAACATGATCAGGGCTTCGGTCCAAATATTTACACGTGCATTATATCCACTCGGTGACATCAGGCATTAGTGCATTTGCTCTTATTTCATTACACGTGGCTGTTACCGGGTAGAAGTAGAGGTCAGTTTAAGAGAGTAACTGATGCTGAATAATAATATAGCTCCTGGCAGGCCTGAGGCATTAGCTTACCACCGGTGTAGGTGGAGTGAAGATCTGACCCATGAGATGATTTGGAAAGCCACAGGCCACAGGCCAGAGACCAAGACTTTCTGGTTGACACGCTGGCTTGGTTCGAGCCTCTAAAGGAGGGGTCTTTAAATCCTGGGGCTGGACACCATTCAGTCGTCTCCACAGCAATTACTTCACAGCACTCGGCGGACAACTGAACGCCACTGCTTCTTCCTCACATCTTTGTGTGACTGACAAACGGGGACAGCTGAGCGTTAGTGGCATCTTTTTATATCACATGGAGGATCTATAGAAACAATGTTTGTCCTATGGAGTAGATGTTCTACATTACTCAGAAGAACACCAAACTGTTCCATTGATTACGATTGCAATACACAATTCTAAAATATGTCTAATATTCCTAGTTAGAACTCAAATTTCACCACCTAAAGCAAACTGCTATAACTTTGACACTGAGCCTTTGCAGTGTCCGAGCTTTCTATTTTCCTCTTCATCTTTAAACGTTTACACTTAAAGCTCTACTTTCCGAAGGGCAGTTTTGAGAGATACCTAGGATTCGTTTGCCCTTTGTAAGTATGCGCTTAACTTTTGTGTGTCTAATTCTGTTCTTTAGGCAATGTAAAGCACCTTCTATTTGAAATGAAGTCTATTCTTAAGAGCCAAGTCCAATATTTGACCTTTTTTAGTGTTGTGGAGGAGGGCCTTTGAAAACATAATGGGCAGAGCCCTCAAGGTAGAAAACAGACTAAAAACACAACGGCACTAAATGTCTGAGAAACAGACCGAGTGAGAGGGACGGCGGTCAGCGGCCAGACGGACCGGCAGACAGACAGGCAGGTGGTTGGACTGAGATTTGGAGGAGGGGCGGGGCCGACCTGAGTCCGCCTTGCTCATCCACAACCGCTCCTCGTAGCCCAACTCCCCCAGTGCCAGAGAGCAGATGGGCCTCACAGCACGCCCCTCTGTTCGCAAGGGCCAGTGTACAAAGCCACAGGCACCACAGGCCACCACTCCAACATCAGTGAGCAGGCCGGAGCCTGACCAGACAACACAGCCGCACACAAGCCCGGGCTGCAATCCTCCTTCCTCTCTGCAAACTGCCAGACGACAGGAGACACGTGAGCCTCCGCATGTGCGTAAATGGAAATCTTTGACGACATTGCTTTCTAACTGTTGAGATGATTTCCTTCTTGGTTAACGATTCATTTCGAGACAACTCACTTAAGACTTACAAAAAGCAAAAAGAATCTCAGATGTTCCTCCTTTCATTTCAGTTGATGTTTTCTCTTATTTGGTGATGTGTGTAGTTTTTACATTCCCTTTGAGCTCGGGGAAAAAAAACAACCTTAAACTGCAGTCTGTTGCGATGGTTATGCAAGTTTTTATGAGACTTGAAATAACACTTCATGTATTTTTCAAAGGGTGTCGCATATTCTCTGATAATAAACTTTATGTGCATTTTACACAGTTCAGTGTGTTGAATACCATCTGCTTATAGCCTTTTATTGCCACTTTTCTCAAAGAATGACCTCATACAACCATGCACAAAAGATACCTCTTGTATACAACCATTTTCCCGACGCCAACTGCAAGGTTTTTATAGCTATGGTGGCATATGAATCATCAATAATGATCGGGAATTTAAAAAAAACGCCCCAACACAACATAAAGAACACTGTCGGAGTGGGTTTGGTATTTATCCTCTCATCCATCTACACTGAAGCTCGCTCTATCCTATTTTTTTTTTTTCACAGTGAGGCAATATGTCATAAAAATGTCTCTGTTTTACCCCTTGAGCTAACAATATCTCAGTTCAGTACATTGGGTCAGTGCCAGAGATCGAAAACATTTGCTGGCTTGGCTGGAAGAAAAAGACGAGGGGAAGAAAAAGCACCTCTCACTTTATTCAAGACCAAATGTTCCCTCTCCTTCCTCTTCCCTGATTCGGATAAAGACGGAGCTGTAGGAAAAGCGCTGATAACAGGCACTTTCTCTCCGGACTGCGGCATTTTCTGAATGGGGAATGAAACCCGAAGACAAGACCTCTGGCGTTCCACCATAACCTTGTGAGAGGCCAATACAAAAGAGCAAAAGAAAAGATAACAGTTGTGTTATAAATCAGCAGCTTGTTTAAAAGCATGTCAACACCTATGTCATGAACATGAGCGAGAGGGGTGTTGTTATCGGGCAGAAACATCTTTTGGGATCTTGCAGGGAATTGAAACGTAAGTGTGCAGGTTTGAGCTGCACAAGAACAAAATAGTAGATTAGCGTAATCATCAAAAATGTAACCAATGAAAGTGCGATGTGAAGGATTTTGCGATATCTACTAATACAATGACATTTGCAGCTGAAGTACCTTACCCTTCCCTTTCAAGCATTTCGGAGAATCTATTTATAGTCTTCATTTGACGTCACAGTCTTGTGTAAACACCCACCTGGAGGGTACCAGCAGAAATGTCTCCTATTGCCCTTTAGGTTTATTCTACTAGGTTTGTAGGGTTTTTTTTTTAAAACAATGTTGGATTACAGAAGCACGTTGCACTAATGGAGTGGATGATAGATGGATGTGATTAATGACAACAGTTTATTATGTTTTGATGAGTTACAACAGCAGTGAGTGCAGCTGTGGAGCTGCTAGGAAGTGTGGTAATGTGATGGCTCTGTGTGTGCGTGTATGTGTGTGCGTGTGTGTTTGTGTGTGTGCATGTGTGTGTGCGTGCGTGCGTGTGTGTCTCAGCTCTGGTCTAATCCGACACAGGCACTGGGACCACACAGTTATCATATCATAGTCTGTCACACTACAATTTGTATTTAACAGTTGTCGCTGATGCAAAGAGACAAATATCTCAGCATGACTCAAATCACCATGTGAACCTAATCACAGCGCACACATCCCATTCACAGTCCCATGGAACAATGGGGGAACATAATGATGGGCTGCATCGCAGGTCACGTGACCCTAAACTATGAAACTATGAAACTATGGGCAATAAAAATAACAATTTCCATGCATATAAATATAAGTAAACAATTTCAATTGCTGTTTGTGGAAAAGCCCAACTGCAGAGGAAAATGTAGATTTGCCAGTTGTGTGCATTAGTGGGAACTCAGGATAATGGGAGTCCCGGTAGTGTAATTAGTTCTCATTTAAACCATGGGTGTTATTGCTATCATGTCAGATCTCCCTGTAACGCATGTGGAGGTTAATCGCAATAAATCTGTAACCATGATATTATGTGAGTGAGTGAGTGAGTGAAGGAGGGATGGGTGAGAATTTGACGGTTGTGTTTCTCTGTACAACAGCACGCCAGTCATAACCATCACACACACACACACACACACACAGGCTTACACTATTAACCTCAGGTTTACAGTACTTAGCTGCAAAATGTTCTGCAGCCATCACAGCAGTATGAGATAACCTTGAAACTGGCAGGTTGCACCATCTGTCCATTAGTCAGTACAGGGACAGACAGAACGCCACAGCAGCTCTGGTGACACTTAGGACAGAGGTCTGCTGCAAAGGCCTCAGGCTACTGGTCACTGCTTTCACACAATTACTGTACATTCCCTGTCATCTGACTTGTTAAAAATAGAACCCTTTCATAGCAGTTGGGACATTTGTCTACATAACTTATGACCAAAGACTGGGGGGGGGGGGGTGTCTTCCATTCAGCAGGGGTCAATAGCCATGGCAGCAAAGCTAAAACACTACAAACATGGAAGGAGTGAGTACTTTGATATTTTCTTTCATCAATGATTAAAGAAGTATTTAAGGGAACAAGAAAGACAAAAAGAATAATCATCTGATTTTGTCTTATTTGTTGTACAACCCTCAAATCTCTGACTGAGAGCACAAAGGAATACACATCCACAAACACATTGCTACTATAAGCAAATGGGGATCCTGGGCCTTTGTGTCCCCCCCCTCCCCAGTCTGCTTATCCAGCTCTGACCCACACGAGTTTGTCCTTGAGTCTGCAGCTCAGGAGGACCGACCCTCAAGCAGAGAAAAGGCTGAGCAGAACCTCAGAGTCTCTGCCGCACACATGTTTGTAGGAACAGTAAGTTGTACTGTTGAGAATCGTCCTTGCTGGCGGAAAAACACCACCGCATCAGCGTACCATAAATATTCATAAATGACCTTGTCACCTCTCTGCACACAAATATATATGGAGGCATATGCTAATAGGCACTCGCAGATCCTTGAAGGTTGTATTTCATCCTGACAACACCATTTTGTTACTTCACTGGAAATGTTTGTTTAAGTGTGTAACATTCTAAATGTGTGAGGGAATTTAGCCTAATCAGTGTTTAGCTCAGATCAGTTGACAGACATCGACAGGGTAGACTGTGGAAAGGTGCTATATGTGGATACTGTTAGCTGATGAAAACATTCAATTAAACATAAAATATGTTGTCAGAGTATAAACAATGACCTCATCTTTGCAATACGACAGCACCAGAGCTGTCAGCAATATATGCTTCCTGTTAGTTACAGCCAAAGCCTTAACGAAGACATAATGCAATCACGACACATTCTGACATGAATGTAATGCAATGATTCATTCTGCCATTCAACACCAATTCATTGAGTGATTCATCACCAAGTGATTGAGCAAAACAATGTGGAGCTAAAGATGCTGACGAAAGCCTCAACATATTCAATTGTGAGATGCCTGTGTTGCATTCACATCAATATACAGATAATAGACTCCAACACTCCAGCAGACAAGGGTGGGACCCAACCTGCCAACCTGAACATGAATGTACATTATATGTGTGTGTGTGTGTGTGTGTGTGTGTGTGAGAGAGAGTTTTAAAGGCAGGCAGGCCATAAAGCCCAGCCATCTCCGGTTTGTGGACTAAAATGATCATGCAATCAAACATTTGTCATAACTACTAAGTTAACAAATATGAGCAATTCCTCAAAACCACTTCACTGCTTTCTAACCAGCTTGTATAGAAAACCATTCACCCAGCAATTAATCCAGAACAGTACTCGGTTGCTGTACTAATAAAAGAGTATTAATAACATAAGACATTTTGGACTCACCATAGAGTGCTTCTTGTTGCGGTGTTTCTTCTTTCTCTTGCCTTGTGTGTGTGCCAGGCGTGGGTTGTTCTCCTGGTCTGACTGATGGTGGTGGTGATTGTTCTTGTAGGTAGTCAGGCTCAAACCATTGGGAAACCTGGCAGGCTTCTTCTTGTGCAGGGGCCCCGCCTGGTTGTCATTGCACTCCTGCGGCTTCAGTGTCATGTTCTTCTACAAAGGAAACAGCAAATGAACAAATATGTATGAGAACCAAAGCAAACATTTGGAGGCATTGCTGGTGTTTGAGGGTTCTGCCAACATATCTTGAAATTTTCATTTAAATGCCTTAAAAAGCTGGTTATAAATATCTTTGCCAGCTTGAAAGTAAACAAATATTGACTCAAGAGAGATCAATTTGTCAGACAGGTTCTCACTCCACTCTACAATGAACATTGCAATCAAACTTTGCTCAGATCGTAACTTCACAACATGTTAGAGACAAAGCAGAATAAAACAAAGGAGGATGCAGCAGGCATAACTACGAGGAAGAATTATTGATTGATTGTTGGAAAGTAATAAAAAAAAAAATCCCTTGAAATCCCTAGAAATCCCTTTAAGAAAAACAAGAAGCAGGTCAAAACGGGTCAACCAAAGAAAACAGCTTAAAATAATTTAACACTTGGGATATCTGAGTGCACAGTACAATAAACTGAGAGGAAGTCTGGATGGGAGACCTCTCCTCAGTGAGGAGGTGGGTAAATAAGAGAGTATTAAGTATTCATTCTTCGCCTTTACAGTCATATCAAATAGACTTCTCAAGGTTCACAATGCACTCACAGTTGAATCATTTACCCTTTAAGGCCTCTACGCCTCCACTCTCATCTGAATGTATGCATCTGGTGAGTAATCAAGTGCAAAGGTTTATCCAAGCAACCTCAGGCAATTAAGAGGCAAGTGCCAATGTCAAGTGCAGCAGCACACTGCTGCATAAATCCCAAGGCAAGGCATATGATGGATTTGGGCTATAAAGGGTCAAGTAACTAAGAAGTCGGAGACAGGTTAAAGAACTGGTCAAAACACTGGTAGTGTGATAAGAGACGTGCATCATTTCCATAATTTTTACAGAATAGTAATCGTTGACAAACGATTTAGGCTTAGATACACTTGAATAATCACTTGCATCAGTAGCCTTTACAGTGAGCAGAAAGAATGTAAAAGGCATCCTGACCATGTCACGTGCTGGAATGTATTACACCTGATCAGACATACAGTAGTTGAGTCCACGCTGAGACTGAGAATCGAGCCAGGGCACCGAACGGCACCGTAAACTCAATCATGGTAGAAACGCATGGGGACGAGGTGGAGTAAGCGGTGCAGTTAGCATCACCTTTAAGGTGGGACTGACTCGGAGGTAGTATAACAGGTCTCATCTGTACTGTATGAGACGCTCCAGCTGAGTGTGAACGGTGGCGCAATAGTGCAGGCCTTTGCATAGAGGGGGGAATTTACAGCCATCCACAAAACTGGGAGCAGACCAAGTGGGCTTACACACACACACACACACACACATACACACACACAGTGTTACTGAGCAGTGAATGCAGGCTTTTTACCTGCAGCAGGGTTGTTTTGATTTAATGCATTTCAAGTTTATTTTCTGACCAAAACACATCTTCTGTCTTTGGCCACATCTTTCCACTTCCCCTTCTTCTGTTTG